>PISW01005687.1:0-127132 GCA_004023785.1 Mungos mungo
GTGGGGGCAGCTGCAGAGCCTCTCGGCTGGGCCCCCGGCAGGACGCTCCTTCCCGGGGCTACCTCGGAGCACTTGTGTTGGCCTTGGCTTCTTAGCACACAGCCTCCCCCATGAGCTGCAATGAGGGGGAACGGCTCCCCTGCTGCAGGGAGGAGCAGAAGGGTCATCGGGAAGGGCCTCCGTGGCTTCTCCCAGTGTGAGTGGGAGCAAAGTGTGGCAACGCGTGGCCCTCCTGTCACGGGCGGGATCGGCTCTCATCCGCTCCTTGACAGTCTTGGGTGGCCAAGTCCTCGCCGGGCAAGGACTATGAGTCAGGGGTAGCGTATCGATATGTCTGTTTTATAATTTTTTAAAAGTTTGTTTATTTAATTTGAGAGAGAGAGCAGGGAGGAGCAGACAGAGAGGGAGAGAGAGAATCCCAAGCAGGCTTTGTGAACTCACGAACCGTGAGGTCATGACCTGAGCCATAACTGAGTCGGACGCTTAACCAGCTGCGCCACCCAGGCGCCCCTCAGTATGTCTATTTTCTGCACAGCTTTTTAGGAATGTATTTTGTGAACTAAAAGATTCTAGGTGGTATGTCAGCGCCCAAGAGACTTTATGCAGTTTCCCAAAATGTCTTTGAGGTTTCAGTATTGGGACAGAGGTCAAGGGCAGCCTTGCTGGTGAGAAGAGGTGAAGTCGGGTTGAGGTTTCCTTGGGGAGGCTGGTCATCCCAGGGGTCAGCTGAGCTTGAAGGCACATTGCAGAACCGCATCTGGAGGTCTTCGGGCCTTCAGAGTTGGGCCAGCCCAGGGCCAAAGGCTGCAGTGTGCTGGGGGGAGGTCCCTGCCCGGGGAAGAGAAGGAGGGGAAGGGGGATGGAAAGTCTGGCCTGCTGTCTGGGTGGCCTTGGAGGAGCACAGAGACGCTCTCTTTTTGTTGGGAGCTCGCTCTCTAGGCCAGGCTGAGTCTGTCCGGAGCTGCTGGCTTGTCTTCAGTGCCACCCCCCACCACACACCTCCCATTTCCCATGTGGACCCACGTGCCCCCCGCCCCCGTGTGGGCACCCGGAACAGCCACACGTACATCTGTGGTGACACGCGTGTCTGCGCTGCTGATGTGAATGCTGGCGTGTGGATGTGTTTCCCGGGAGTGTGGGCGTGCAGGTGTGAGGAGATGCATGTGTCTGCTTGTGTGTGAGTGTGTATGTGCATGAGTAAGTGTGTCACAGCAGCCTCATTCTTGTGTGGCGGTCCCAAGAGTGATGACCGGTGTTCTAGGAAGGCCTTTGCAGAGGACCCGCCCTAAGCCAAGCAGGAAGCACTGGCCTCAGGGGGAGAAGAAGCCAGAGGAGATGACAGGCCTCTGGGGGCCCCAGGCAGGGGTGCAGGGGGCCTGCGGGGAGCCGGCAAGACACAGCAGTCATTTCTCAGACAGCTACTGGGGTGCTCAGGGTTTAGTTGTCTCTGTTTTGTTGTTTGGCTGATTCAGCGACTTGGTCGGCTTGGCCCTGGGTGAGGAGGTCGTGGTGACCTGGCAGATGGCTCCTTCTTCTGTGCTTTGTAAAGTGCTGGTGGTCGGCCTTTGCAAGGGGGGCAGGTGAGCCTTTGACTTCTTCATGGGCCTTGTGGGTTTCGGTTCAGCAAGTGCCCTCTCTGCTTGTTCTGGAGGTGAGTGTGTTGTTCTGTGGGCCCTGGCGCCTGCCAGAGCCGCCGCTCCCTGGGGGCACGCGGCAGGGCATCCATTCCCACCAGGGCCGAGATCTCAGAGCGGCAGGTGCCGGGGCCCTCGCCACAGCCACGGAGAGCATGTCCGGCCACCAGGAAAGGTCTGGATGCTCCTCCTCTGCCCTGTCCCCATCTGGGGAGACTGCTGTGTAGGAACAAGGCTGCAGACTGGTGTCCCTGGGCTCAGGGCCGAACACCAGCTGCCGGCCCGCTGTCCACCGTGGCACTGCTTTTCTCCCGGGTGGCGTTCTGGGGATGCCCAGGTAGTCTGCCTCACAGCGGGTCCTGAGCTCCGCGTCAGCTCTCCGCGTCCAGCCAGCCTGGCACGTGTGCAGGCATTGGTGCCTTGTTCCCCCTGCTCGGGCTGTAGGTCCCGCGGGTTCTGGGGTGTCGCTTCGGGCTGCTGTACTCGGCGGCGTGCCCTTTGTCTGTTCTTGTCAGACGTGACGGTCAGTCCGATGTGATCACTGAAGATCCCGCACACTGGGTGAGGGCCGAACTCCTGGGTGTGTGAGTGTCTGCTGTCCTTGTGTGGAGACCTCGGAGCACTGGGAGCTGTGGCTCAGGGCTCCTGGTGTCTGTCCGTCCTCTGTCCGCTGCCCCCGCCCCCCAGCGGTTTCTGTCCCCTGGTGCGTTGTGTCAGGTGGACGGGCAGTTCCTGCTCCTTCCCCACTGCCGGGGAGCCTCTGAGTGACACTCACCGTGACCCCGCTCCCTGCAGCCATGCCATGTGGTCTGTGCGGGGGGAGGACTGGTGCAGGTGTTCTCTGTGATGCTGGGAGGCCTTCGTGGCCTTGGTGTTTGAGAGGCTCCCCTGGGCCTTGTGCAGCCTCACACAGAGCCTGAGGGGACAGGGCCTCCACACCTCCTCAGAGGGGTGTCCCCGTCCCTTGGAGTTGGGCAGCAGCCTCAGATGACAACCCTTTCAGGCCCCTGGGAGGGAAGGGACATGGCCCTCCTGCTTCTCTGCTTTGTCGCCCTTCTCCTCACCTGGACTTGCGCACACTGGTGCACACACTCACTCACGCAGTTCATTTACCGCCTAGGAGTTACAGCCCCCCGTCACTCACTGTCCTGCATGTTCGTGCTCACACTTGTTCACACTCACCTGGTCAGCCACTCACATATGTTCACACTCACACGTGCTCATTCATAACCCCACACTCATGCACACTCATATCCACACTCTCATATACTCACACACCATACATTCATTCACATTCTATCATACACTGATTGGTGTGTGTGCATCACACACACACACACACACACACACACACGTTTGCACCCAGGACCTGCAGGCAGGTGAGTTGCTTTGCGCTCCTCATAAATGTGTGTAGACTCTGTCTTGAGAAGGAGGAGCTGGGAAGCCATCTGGTCCTCCCCCAGGGGACCTGCCTTAAAGGGGAATGGTCGTAGAGATCTTTGGTTTCTCTCTGTGGGTTTTGGAAAAGCCTCCAGAAAGCCCCTGGGAAATGGCTGGAGCTCTACCCAAGGGAAGTGGGTGGTGATGTAGCCTGTAAGCCCCTGGGAAGGGTCTTGGTGAGCTGGAGGCATGTGGTTTAGAGCCTGGGGCGCCGAGGGGTCAGGTGGGCTGGGGCAGAGCAGGGTGATCAGGTGCCAGGGCCCAGGTGGAGCAGCAAAGGTCGGGTGTCCTAGGCTAGCTGGCTTTGCTCATATTGAAGGCAAGGCGAATGCCTAGGTCATCCCACCGCAGCCCCACGGGACTGGGACACCAGGTGGCAGGGGAGGACCATTTGGAATTTCTGGATGAGTGGCGCTGGCTCTCTCCAGCCCCCCTGCCCTTCTAGGGGCAGAGTGTGCTGAGCCGTGGCGGATGGGCCCCGGGACCCCAGCTTCTCTTCTTCCAGCCACGATGGGGTGCGCCGTGTTCTTTTTAGCATCACTTTTCTGCCGGATGCACTTTCTTTCTCAACTTCTCTTTTACCCCGAGGTCTCAGCTGGTGCCCACTCTGATGGAAGCGTCCCTGGCCTCCTGCCCAGATGTACACGGCAGTCTGCGTCCTGACGTGGCTTAAACACACTCTTGTCCTTTAGAACCCCCTCGGGTTTTCTCACTTTTGTTTGTTCGGGTTTTTGCACGTGCAGTTCTGTAAAGCGCCCTCGAGGTGCTGCACCCACGGCTCCTCTGTCTCCAGCGTAAACTCCCCGTGAGCTGCTCTGCTCCGATACCAGCTGTGGCTTCATGACGGCTACGTGCAAACACCTCCCTCCACTGCTAACTGCTTTCCCACCTCCAGTCACCTGCTCTAGGAAAGCCTTCTGCGGCTGGGGGGGGGGCAGGGGGGGGGCCGGCATGCTTCCCGACGTCCCTGAGTCCTGCTCACGGGCATCAGCCTCTCTGAGCTCAACCCCTCTTCCTCTCCCTCCTGGTTGTCTTGTCTGCTGTCTGTCCCTGTGAAGCGTTTGTGTGTCAGGACAAAGCCTGAAAACAAGTACGTCTACATGTGACAGTGTGGCCCTGCTTGGAGCACTACAGCCATAGGAGAGGGTGAGGGTCTTTCCACGTGTTGCCTGGAAGAACTCTCCAAGTAGTTCTCTGACTTGCAAACAGCAAGATAGGGGCACCACGTAGCATTTACATAAAAATAAGGAGGGGGAGGGTGTGAGCGCATGGGCACTGGGTCCTACCTTACACGGAAGAAGAAACTGCCTCCACACGGAATGAGGTGGATGGGAGCAGGAGGGACAGAGCCCCTTTGAACTTGGAGCCACGTGAGTGTGGTGCCTGTTCAAGAAAAACCGTGACCTTCCCATAAAACATGAAATGCGCACGGTTTAAAGTTGGCTGGCAAGTCCCTTCGGCCAGAACCGGCGTCCTTTGCCCAGTGAGCTCAGGGGAGATGGGGGGCAGCTGGTGAACAGGGCTCAGCCGGGGCTCCTCCATTCATGCCTTCCACTGACGCTCACTATGTTCCCTCTGGGAGCTGATGGCACCGCTGTGGACAAGGAGCACCCCCTCATCGCCTGGGGTTGGGTTGCAGGTCGCTGGACCACATACCCCAGACCTGCCAGGTCCGGGCATCTATAAACGTTAACAAGCCTCCCCATCTGGTCCGGCACCTTGCCGGGCTCACCTCTTCTGTTTCCAGGATACTCGTGCCCTAGAGCAGAGCCCCCAGAGCCTGGCGATACCCCCCAGGCCCCTGCAGATATTACCCCCGATGACTTCCAGCTGAGTCAGTCCTGCAGCGCGGTGACCAGATTGCCCAGCCCCCACACCAGCTTCCCAGCGCCCCTCTCGCTCCCAGCTGAAGGCCAGAGACCTAAGGAGCCAGCCTCAGATGCTCTGATTAATCAGTTACCTGATTAATTAGCGATGGCGGGGCTCAGACCCCACCCCACCCCCACCCCCCATCAGCAAGTCTCGATGAAGAGAATCAGTCACACCCAGGCAGCTGTTAAACCCTTAACAAGGAGGGGAGGGGCGGAGAGGCCCTGAGCTCATAAGAGGAGGGCAGTGGGGAGGAAACTCCGGGCTTCTGCGCTGAGCGAGGGCTGTCGTGCGGATGGCTAGCCTGGAGGGCCCCGCTATGTCCTTCCATCGTCTCATCCACCTGTCCCTGAAAGACCCTGTCCATGCCCTCTGTGTGCTGGGCATGGAACTCTACTTGGATCACAGTGGGTGAGGAGCTTGGCTGGGGGGTGGGTCTGGGCAGGGAGGCTGGTGCCTGGCCCCCCTGCTAGGGTTGGCTCAAGACTGTGGAGGGGGATGGGGGTCACCTCCCTTCTCTGCCTCTTCGGGTCCTGCCTCAACCCGTGGAGCCAGGTTTGGGTGTCTAAGGGCCTCCTAGTCCTGACCCTGCAGGATTCTGACCTACATCCTGCCTCTGCCTCGTGTGGGCTGTGGGACCTTAGAGAAGCCTTCTGTCCCGTTGCCTGTGAAATAGGGGTGGGGCTGGCTCTCCAGGAAGCCATAAAGATTAAGTGAGGAGGCTTCCTGTAAACTGGAGCCTTAGATGGGCGTGACTTGCCCCAAGAGGCTAGGTCTTCTCCGGGGTCCCAGCATGGCCGGCCTCCCCCCCACCCCAGGCCTAGATCACGTTTCTTTCTCTCTAAGGATCCCTTCTGGCTCACAAACCATTTCCTCCCTCCATGGGTTATAAATAGGACACTGCTTTGGTAACTTCTAGAACCTCTGTGGGAGGGAAGACGGGGATCTTTGCAGTGGGGGACGGTGGGAGTGAGGCTGATGTTGTGTGAGGATCACAAAAATGCCCAAAGGGGAGAGAAGAGGTGAGGGGCCGATCCCTGAGATTCTTAGGCCTGAGGGTCTGTCTCCTGGTCGGGCCACGCAGGTGTGCCCCTGAGAAATGCAAGTCCTTCACCGTCAATGGCTCTTCGGGGGTCCTGGTTGGCATCCACAACATTCCCCCGTCAGTGACCAAGGAGCAGGTGGTCACAAGGCGGTGGCCTCTGTCTGATCCCATAGACATCCTGGTGCATATGATCTCCCCCAGCTCTGCCCCTGACGGTGACAAGGTAAGCCTGGGGGCGGGGGTGAGGGGGCATCTCCCAGGGGAGGGTGCGCGCCCCTGAAGCCTGTTTCCTCAGCCCGAAGTCTGTGACCAGTGTGGTACAGGTGTTTGGCATGACGTTCAATGCCTGCGCCAAACCTGGGAGGTGGCACCTTGTGACCCCATCATACAGACAGGCAGACAGACCCACCGGGTGAGGAAGTGCCCTGCCCAAGCCAGTGGCCCACAGAACTCAAGTTCAAGCACGTCCATCTTCACCCTGTGCGCTCCTGACCATGACACCCCGATAGCTTCCAAACTGGCTGCTGTTCAAGTCCGGCTGGAAGGGTTTTCGCACAACTCAGCTGGGCTTTTTGGCCAAGGCTGGCCTGGGTGTGGAGGGCTTAAGGAAACCTAAGAGCTAATGTGTATTAAAGGCATGATCTCTACTGGGCATCTTGAGTTCCGTTTCAAGAGATCGGCCTTCCCCCTCCACTTCCACACAAGGAAACTGAGGCACAGAATGGCTGCTCTCAACCTAAAGGACACAACTAGAATGGGGGCAGATCTAGAATTTGAGCCCGAGACTGTGCTCTTTCTCCCAAGCATACGGTGTCCCTAAGGGAACCCCGGGGGCGGGCGGGCGGGGGGCTCACTTCCCTTGTAGAGCGGCCCCTCATGGGGGGTGGGGTTCTGTGACAGCAGCTGATTGTGCTGCAGGCTGATTGGAACCTGCAGGGACTTGGAAACACTCCTCCCCCCCAGGCCACACCCCCTGCCAATTAAGTCAGCCTCTGGGGACAAGCCCCTGGCTTCTGTGGGGCAGCGCTCCCTCCAGGTGACTCCAATGTGAGGTGAGGGTGTGAACACAGGTGAGGCCGCTCAGGCAAGGGCGCTCGGCTGGCACGTGGTCTGCTCGTAATTGGCGGAGGATCGGTGGGATCCCCCACCCCCCCCACCTCCCCCACCCCCCCCACCCCCAGCTCTGTACCCAGGACGGGGGACTCCCTAGGCAGCTGGTAGCATGCTCAAGCACAGCGTGCCTCCCAGTAAGATTCAGGGCTGTGGTGTATCCTGGCCGAGTCCGGAGGACCGGAGAAGTGTTCTCTGCCCAGGGCTTGGCCTCCCGCACCATCGGGAGTGGCCCTCTGGGAACCGCCGGACCTTGGAGGACCGAGGTTTCCATTTAGGAACAGGCGGTGGGTCACAGGCGTGAAAGTATGGTGCTGGCCCCTGGTTTGTGATGAAGTTTGTGGTCCAGACCAATGGCCGAAGGGCAGGTCTTTGCCTGAGGTAGAAAGGTGCCTCTGGAAACCGTTTGATGCAGGACATGGGAGAGACTGAGCTCCAATTCCAGCCCCCACCCTGGTGTCCTACTTCCTTTTGAGCGGCTGGGAGACGCTGCTGGCCCACTGTCCATCTCCGGGGTGCCGGGTGGGTTAGCAGGTGTGCAGGTGTGTAGTGGGGAGGATGGCAAGTGTCCTCTAAATCTTGACCTCTGGAGCCAGACAGCCTGGACATTCAATCTTGTGCCACCCCTCCCTGGTCGAGTGTCACAGGGCCAAGTGCCTTGATCTCTCTGCCCTTGGGGTAGAGTCTACCTGGATGGGGGCTGGTGAGGCCTCCGTGTGGACGTGCTGGGCGGGGTTGTGGCAGGTTCTAGACAGGACTAGGACCCTGCCCCAGCTCACCGACCTCAGCAGCTAGAACAGGAGACTGAAGTCAAATGGCCGGACGTGGGGGCTTAGCCCAAGGACGTGGGGGCTTAGCCCAAGTCCTGTACCTGTCCCCTCCCCTCCCCTCCCATGGGTTCTGGCTGCTGTCCCCACAGGTTGTGGTCTCATACTATCTGCCTGATGATGAGGATGTCCCCATGGCCACGGCTGTGCTCTACCTCACCGGCATTGGTGAGTGCGTTCCTGCCCCAGACCAGGAGGGGTGGGCTTGCGGCAGCATGAGGAGTGGAGGGGCTCTCCCGGCAACAACGTGCCTCCCGTGGGTCCTGGATGGCATCACCCGACAGGCCCGTTCGCACAGTCCCCCAAAGCTCAGTCACTGCTGACCTCCTCCTCGGGAGGCAGACACGGGAGCTTCCCCGTGCTCCCTCATCTTCTGCACCCACTCGTGAGTCGTGCCCCCGGGTACGACTGGGGGCATGCCTGGTGCTGGGTAGTACTCCCATTAGATATTTCCCCTCTCATTCAGAGCCTGCCTTCAGCGACTTGCTGCTGTAGGAAACCACTACCTTTCCTCCACTCTTCTTCTGGATCATTCCAGAGCAAGCTATCCCATCCATTTTTTTTTAATGTTTATTTTTGAGAGAGACAGAGGTGTGAAAAGGGGAGGGGCAGAGAGAGAGGGAGACACAGAATCTGAAGCAGGCTCCAGGCTCTGAGCTAGCTGTCAGCACAGAGCCCAATGCAGGGCTCGAACTCACAAACCTCGAGATATAACCTGAGGCAAAGTTGGATGCTTAACCGACTGGGCCCCCCAAGCGCCCCACTATCCCATCCATTCATTTAATGGGGGAAGCTGTGATGCCTGTTTTCTTAAGAAGCGAGACCTCCCCTCTGCTCTCCTAAATCTGCTTCTGTGTCCTCTCTGAGCTCCACCCCGTAACTCTGCCCCTCTGTGTGCCTTCCCTTCTCTCCACTACCTTCTCCAGGCCGAGTCCCCACTGCCCTTAGGGAAGACCGGAACGACCTCTACTTCACTAAGCCCCGTGGTCTGCTCTGTCTTCTCCTGCCTTGACCTGTCAGCAGCCTTAATACAACCAGGGACCCTTACTTGATGCGTTCTGCTTAACCTCTGGGGGACCCTGCACTCTGTTTTCCTCCTACCCAGCCGGCGGGGCCCGTCCTTTCTTCCGCGGGGCCCGTCCTTTCTTCCGCGGGGCCCGTCCTTTCTTCCGCGGGGCCCGTCCTTTCTTCCGCGGGGCCCGTCCTTTCTTCCGCGGGGCCCGTCCTTCCTTCCTTCCTTCCTTCATCACCCAACCTCCCACTCCCGCTTGGCGGAAACTCTTTGGGCTCAGGCAGCTGGTTCTGCAGCTCTGCAGACAGGACTCCCCCAAACCCTCCCATCTGGCATCTCCCGCCGCCTTGCCGCGGGCATCTCGAACTGGTTCTACTTCCAGGGAAGACGGCAGAGTAGGAGGACCCAAACCCTCCCGTTCCTACCCCCCTGATGGTCTTCCCATTGCAGTGGACCATGGTACATGCTTCTAGTGGGTCGGGTACCAACCCTGGATGTCCTCCTCTTCCCTCTGCCCACATCCACATCCAGCCCTGAATCTTGTTGCTGTTTTCTCAAAGTTAGCTGGATTCCAGACACAGGCCACTTGGCTGCTCTCAGCTGGTCCAAGCCACCATCCTGTTGCTCGGTTCCCTGCCCCATCCTTCCTGCTCTGCGTGTCCACACCTGACCTGGCCCCCAGAGCAGGGTATCTTCAGGAGGCGATCTGAGAAGATCTTGGATCAGAGCTCTCCGTTCCTGCTGCATACTCGGATCAAAGTTGGCATTGCCTTTACCCACAAAACCTACCTGAGCTAGTCTCCACTACCTCTCGCCTGCGGCCTGTTTCTCCTGGTCTCCTGCTCTGGGCACACTGGCCTCTTGACTTTGACCTTGCCACTTGGCACTTCCTATTCTAGTTGCTCTTCCCTAAATATTAACACCAATCACTCTTCTGCCTCCTTCAGGCCTCTGTTCACGTTTCAGTTTGGAAGACTCCTCTGATCTTCCAAAAACGGAAACACATCCCTCCCTTCTTTCCCATGGCATTTCTACCATCAGACACCGTGTCATTTCCCTTGTTTCTTCGCCCTTGCCACCGTTGCATGTGTGCGAGCATGTGTGTACGTGTTCCCACACGCGTCCCGAAGATTGAAGACCAGCTTCAGAGCAGGTATCCAGTCCCTGAGCAGCCAGACCAGGCGCTAAGCGTACGTGCCCATCGTGCTCTGTTCTCGTGGCCCTGATGTTCCCGTTGGGACCTAGCACACAGCATAAGAGCTATGAACAAAAACAAAACCAGGGTAAAGACGCACAGTGGCCAGCGTGTGGTGGGGAGGGACAGAAGGTAGAGAAAGTGGGAGACCGTCCAAGGAGCCTCGGTAGCGATATTTGGGCCCAGCCTGGATCCTGAAGCTCCGAGAGGCTTGGAATTGCCATGCATTGAGCCTTTCCTAAGTCTTAGAGTGTAAGAGCTGGCGAGTGTGCCCTCTAGGTGGGCATCACCTGGGTAGAGACCAGGTGGCACAAGATGGCATCAGGACCAGGGTGGGGTTGTTCTGTGAGCTCCCTGGGGGGGGGGGGAAATACGTGGTCCTCTCCAGGCTTGCTCACGGGAAGCAGTCTGCCTCTGGGGGCCTTGCTTCTGTGAAGCTGGCAGGGTGCCCCGAAGGCTGGGCACCCCAATCCCTTCGGGGACGGTGGGAAGTACCTGCCGCTTTGAGGCTCCACCCAGTAGGCCCAGGGGGTGGTGAATTTCCCTCTTGTTTCAGAGGTCTCCCTGGACACGGACCTCTACCACAGCGGGCAAGTCAAGATTGTCAAAGACAAGCAGGCTAAGGTGAGGCGGCCCGGGGAGGGGTGCGGGCCCCCAGGCCCTGTCTGGGTTTCCGCAATATGGTCGGAACTGATCGTGTCCATTTCTAGCTCTCCCCAAACACCCGAAAATGTCTGGTGACACGGGACCCCGTCCCAGCCTGGTTGTGGTCAACCCCTCTGGCCCCGCAGGGGCTGGGTCCCCTCTTGTTTGTCTCTATCCCTCCTCCCCCTGCACCGAGACTGGGTGGGGAGCTGTGACCCGCACCAGCTCCCTCCCTTCCTCTGACGAGCTCCCCTGACATCGCCCTCTTCTATTGGGCACTTGTGTTGGCAGAGAGGTCCCTGTCCCTGGAGAAAGTCTTGGCCCTGCACCTGATGTGCGGGGTCGTGTCTGGGAAGCGGGATGTATTTGGCTTCCTCCTGAATCAGCATTCCTGTTGTCTTTGCAGAAAAACTGGGTCTGGGGCCCCAATGGCTGGGGCGCCATCCTGCTTGTGAACTGCAGCCCTGCCGACAAGGGCCAGATCATGGACAAGAAGACCACGAAGGT
The DNA here is from genome assembly GCA_004023785.1 of Mungos mungo. Lineage (NCBI taxonomy): Eukaryota > Metazoa > Chordata > Mammalia > Carnivora > Herpestidae > Mungos > Mungos mungo. The sequence goes on from PISW01005687.1 coordinate 11,285, forward strand.
GTTCTTTCCCGAGGGTAAGAACTGGCCACTGTCCTGGGTCCCTTGTCACCCTTGCTTCGTGGGATCTATGGCTTTCCCTGGGGCTTCGCTGCCACAGCCGTCAGCAAACACCGATTCTAGGCTAAGGTCCCCCTCTGAGCCCAAGTCTCCGTCTCTGTCTGTCTGTCTGTGTCTCCCTCTCTCTCATGTTTATTTTTGAGAGCGAGGGTACAAACAGGGAAAGGACAGAGAGAGGGAGACACAGAATCTGAAACAGGCTCCAGGCTCTGAGATATCGGTCTACAGCCCAACGTGGGGCTTGAACTCACAAACTATGAGATCATGACCTGAGCTTAATGAGCCACCCCGATGCCCTGAGCCTAAAGTCTCTTGTCAGAGGCTTGACAGTTGTAACTAGGAAGAAAGAGCCACCTGGCCCCGTGGGTCCTGATATTAGATAGCCAACTGTTCTTTCCTGGCTGTGGATTTGAGCATGTTAACTCCCCTTGCCTCATTGTCCCCATCTGTAAAATGGGGATGATCTAGCTGACTTCTTCACAAAGTAGTTGAGTCCAAATGAACACACACAGGGGGTATGCGAGCATCTCCCTAAAAACCCACTTGTGACCTGGGGCAGGATCCCTGACTGTCTTTGGCAAAAGTGGTCTTGGATCTGGCCTTCACCTGGGGTTGGGACCAAGGTTCTAGGTCTTGGCAGTAGAAAGGGGTGCCCTGGTTCACACCAAGGCTGGAGGGGAACCCGCACTGAGCTGGTCGTGCAAGGCCCTATTCTTGGTGTCTGCAGGGGCCGTGCACTCCCCCCAGCTGCGTGGGTAAATGCTGTACTAACCCACAGTGGACCCCAGGTGTGGCGAGTTGCCTGTGGTCATGGGGAGAAGCAGCAGAGACCTGCGGCAGGGCTGGGCCAGAGCGGGAGCCCCGGGGGTCCCCAGTGCTCCGATCCACAAGCCCCAACCCTGGGCTTACCGCGCCTCCCTCCACCTCTGCTGTGCTGGCCTGCAGATGCCCCTCAGCCTTTACCTTGTCTCTTGCCCAGAAATCGAGAATCTGTCCCAGATGACCCTGCATGTTCAAGGGCCCGGCTGCACTTTAAAAAAATTCCGGCTGGTTCTCCACACCTCCAAGGAAGAGGCCGAGAAGGCAAGAGTCTACCGGCCCCAAAGTGAGTGTTCTGACCCCACCTCTAGCTTTGCCTGTGTTTCCCCCATGCCAGGGGCCGCCACAGCCATGTGTGACAGGGCCCTGCTGGGACCTCGGGCTGCTGGTCAGGGTCTGGTGTGGCCACACTCGTGTCCCTAGGAGTCTCTAGCTGCCACTTCCACAGACTAAGTCTACACACGTGGGTGAGTTGCAGTAGGTCCAAGCCACCTTCCCCCAGTAGGGGTGACGGTGGGGCCCGTCCTGCAGGGCTCCCACGGCTGCAGAGAAGAAACGCGTACTGGCCGGACGCTACGGTCTCACACAGATCAGATAAGCCCTTCTCCCAGTGACTCCTTCCAGAAGAGTGCACCTTCCCTCCTCTTCCAAGACCCCACCCTCCTAAGTTTCCAGAACGCAGAGGCCAAGAGGTAGAGTGGCCTGTTCTGGCAGGTCTGCCCCAGCCCGCCCAGCTGGAGCCCTGGCGGCCCAGGAGGCAGGGGGCATGTTCCCCTTCTATAGACAGAGGCACACAGGCTGTGGCTTAGAAAGTGGACCCGTCCGCCTCCAGCAAAACATCCTTGAACAAACCAGTCTTTTGATCTACCTCAGCTAGGTTAGCATTCAGTGCCTCTAAATTCCTCAAGGTGAGGTTTAACGCTGCCTCTGGAGGCATGCGCTGGTGTGTTCCCTTCTCCCAAAGCTTCAGCTGGGCCACTGGGCAATGCTCTGCTATCTGTACAATGACCATCTCTAGGGGTCCAGCTCTGGAGAGCAGGTCGCGGCCACTTCCTCCCCTGGGCTCAGGGGCCCTAGCTCGGTCTTCTGTTCCATCTCTTCCGTAGAACACAGCTGAACTTGGAAGTGGTGTGGGGCTAGCCAGAAAAGACAGCCCACGTCATTTGTATGCGGTCCTTCCCCACGTGGGCTGGGAGCCAGCTGCATGGAGCTAAGAGCAGCAGTCTAGGAGCCATGGCGATGTGGGCAGGCCGTGGGCCTAGGGCAGAGGACTCCGCCGTCGAGGGGACCGCGTGGAGGTTGGGACTGGGGCGCTGGGATGGAGGGGGATGTTGGAAGATGCTAGAACACAGCACGTCTGTGCAGGGGGCACTGATCCAGCAGAGGGGAGGAAGTGCATCTCGGGGAGGAGAATGGGAGAAGCAGGAGCGCGGATGGACGGGAGGGTGACACGAGTGTTTCCGGGTAGTGTTGAGGGCGGTTCTGAGGGCTGGTCACCTCCTAACGTGAGGTCTCCTCAGCGTGGTGGTTCCTCTGGCTGTGTGCTTGCAAGAGAGCTTTATTTTTTTAAAACTTGTTTGTTTTTGAGAGAGAATGCCTACAAGGAGGGGAGGGGCAGAAGGAGGGAGACACAGAATCCCAAGTGAGCTCTGTGCTACTAGAGAGCCCGATATGGGGCCCGATCCCACGAACCGTGAGATTGTGACCTGAGCTGAAATCAAGAGTCAGATGCTTAACCAACTGAGCCACCCAGGTGCCCCCAAGAGAGCTTTACAGATGGGGCTTAACCAGAGTTGAGCTCTTGGTGTGGGAACGGATGGCATGTGCAAGGGAGTGGGTGTAGTTAGGGTTCCTGGAAGTGTGTGTGTGTGTGTGTGTGTGTGTGTGTGTGTGTAGGGGTGTGGGGGGCTGAGAGAGGAATCGGCAGGAGGCAGGGTGGGGGCTGGGCTGAAGAATTGCAGAAGTGGGAGTCTAGGTGAGCTAAAAAGACAGGAAGCGGCCGACGGCCTGTTTGGAGGTGATGTCTGGGCCGTGGGCGTGGAGATGGGCGTCTGAGGTGGTACAAAGCTCTGGTTCGTTGCAATGAAGTCCAAGGAGAGAGCAGCCTGTCTGGATGGTCTGGTCTAGGGTGTGACTAGCAATGGCCACAATAGCTGTGGAGACGAGCCTGTGCTAGAATAGTCCACGGAGGGCGCTGAGGGTGGTGGTCGGGTGTAGAGAGGAAGGGGGCAGGCAGCAGCATCTGCGAGCACGTCGGTCAAAGGGACTGGATTCTTGGATAATAGAACAGGTCCTATGGTGCCTGGAAGGTGGAGGGGAAGGCACAGCTCAAATCGGTGTGGACTGTGTGCTGGGGCTCTAGCGCTGGAAGGGTGCGTTCACCACCTGCTCTCACATCCTGCTAGGAATAGCAGCCTTGGACCGAGCAGGGGCTGCGGGGTGGCTTGGGGTCAAGGGAAGTGGAGCTGAGAACAGACTGGAAACAGCACCCTCTCCAATGGGTACGAGGAGTACGGAGGAGCCCCTGGGCTTCCTTCATCGTTCCTGGCATATAGTACGTCCACAACACGTCAGCTCTGGTTAAAAATCAGCAGCTGGAAAAGCAGGCCCCTCAGAGTCCACCGCGGAAAAACCGACGGGGCTGGGGAGGGACCCGCGGCAAGGCAGACGGGGGAGCCTCTTGCCCCAGCACTCCGTGGGGGGTCACCCCTGGGTGCTGTGGCCATGGGGAGCCTAGGGCCCTGGAGCAGCGGAAGGTGCTGGGCCCACAGTAGCCGCTGTCGGGGCGCGTGGTAGCCGGCACAATGGGCCTGTGCAGGTGGGAACCCCACGGTACTCCGAGGGCACCAGCTGTGAACCTCCGCATCCAGCCAAAAGGGCTGAGTCCTTGCACTGGGTGGCTTCGGGGGTCCTGGTGGCAGACTCCTCCTGGTCTAGACGGGCCACCTCCAGCCCTGGCTCAGCGCCGGCAAAGATTAGGGACAGGGGTCCCCAGGAGCCTTCCCAGCTGGAGCTATCCAGCCCGCACAGCCCATATGTGGCCAGCAGCGGGAGAAGCCAGAGCAGCCGCCGTGCCCGGAAGGTTTGCCCGCAGACCTACCAGTAGCTTCGGTGTGTCTGGAGAAGCGCCGTCCCTCCCTCCTCGGACCACGGCAGGGCCATGACCCAGAGTAAGAGGCTGGTGAACGGGAGCTATGCCTAGGACATTGGGGCTGGAGGCCAAGGCCGCTGGCACTTGCCGTGCCTGAGGTCTGCTGGGGCTGCAGCACACAGATGGTTCGGGGCCTTGGTGGCCACGTAGACCTAGGGTGCGACTTCCTAGACTTGGGGTCTGTCTAGAGGCTCTAAGCAGGAGCAGCTTCTGTCAGGGCTGGGCAGCCACCTCGGGATGGGCCAGAAGGATGAGCCTGGTGGCAAGGAGGTCAGGGAGGGAAGCCTGGTGGCCTCGGGCCAGGAAACAGAGAAGGAACAGATCGGGGATTGAATTAACTAGAGACAACCACAGGGTGTGTGGTCAACTTCCTTCTCTCTGCTGGGCATGGATTTATATCTCACAACCTAAGAAACCGGAAGGAGATGATGGGCTCCATGCAGCTGATAGAACTTTCCTCGGCTTCTTGGGGAAACCCTCCAAGGCCTAACCCATCCAATGGACGTTCTCACGGACGCCTTCCTAGCACGTACTTTCTGAATTTTCAGATGAGGCTCCTGGCCTCCCTTTTGCCCCATTAGGCCTTTGACGGATCTCTTCCCCAAAGTAGGTCGAAGCACAGGGCCACCTCCCACGAGCCTTTACCCTGGAGCGAGCGCCTTGGGGGCAGGCGTCTCCGTCCGAGCCCCAACCCTTGACGTGTGCCAGGGCTTTGAGAACCGTGTTGGCGAGCCCTCATATGTGACCATATACTTGATCGTGCACAAAGCCCTAAACCCCAGAAATGCACGCACAGAAAAGCCAGCTCGGCCCCTGTTCTCTTGGGAACTGGGCACATCTTGTCCTTGTGGCTGGAGGAACGAGCAGGTACCCAGACCGCCGGAGGTGGAGACGGGCACCAGGCTATGTCAGCAGCCGGCCTGTCCCTTCTCTCCTCAGAAGACAGCTCGAGCACCTTCGAGGTGCTGCTGGGGCCTGGCAAGCACACCCATACCTTCACCCCCCTCAAGAACAACCTGAAGGAAACCTTCTACGTTGAAGCATTGAAGTTCCCATCTGCTGACTTCTCGGGGCTGATCTCCTACTCAGCCTCTCTGGTGGAGGAGTCTTCAGACCCGGTATGTCCCCGCGTGGACACGCAGCCCCTGAACCGGGGACTGCGGGGGAGGGAAGCCTCTCTCCAGGTGGACAGGGAGGGGGGAAGACCAGGCTTGGCAGGTAGAGCTAGGGTTTCATGCCGCCGTGGGGAGAAGTAAAGCGGGGCACAGGTGCGGGTCCGGAGGTGGGCTGAGCAGAGTGGCTGGAGGCCTGTGGGGGGTGCTGGGGGAGGGTAGGTTCAGAACAAGGTCACTGACAGGACTGTCTGACATTTCAGTCCATTCCAGAGACCGTGGTGTACAAAGACACAGTGGTATTCCGGGTGGCCCCTTGCATCTTTATTCCCAGCACCCAGATGCCTCTTGAGGTTTATGTGTGCAGGTAAGAAACCCTTGGGCCCCTGTGCCCTGTTCTTTCCGTAACTGGTAATCTGTCTGTCTGCATGGCAACCTGTCTGTGTGCAAGGGGGCGGGGGATAAAGAAGACTAGACTTCTCCCCGGCCAAGTGAGATCCTCCTGCCTGAACTGTCTAGTCCGGTCCCCAGGACAGTCTTTACCGAAGTCTTGTTTAAATGCACATGACGCTAGGGACAGAGCAGCGAATGTGACAGTCCCTCCCCTGTCCTCCTGGGGAGACAGCGGCATGACTTGTGGTGGCGTCCGTGTTGGGAAGCAGGGTGAAGGATGTAGAGAGCCAAGGACAGGTGTGTGCTCTGGGGACGGCAAGGGGACCTGGAGGGCCAGAAGAGCACAGGTGGGAGAGGACCCCCGGCCCAGGGCCACGTGGGCTGTAACAGACCCAGAAGCGGTGGTTTGAGGTCCACTTTCTCCCACCAGGATGCCCACGGGTAGGAGGGCAACATGGCCCTCATGGTGCCTCAGGGGCCCCAGCTCCGTTCAGTCTTGGGGGGACCCCTTCCCCTGGGGTATCTGGGCACTTCCAAGCCTCATCCTCTAGGAAAAAAGAAGAGACAAAGTCTAGGCTAAGCTGTTCCTTGTCACCGCTGAGGCCTGGAAGTCTCCTGAACCGCATGTAGAGGGCCACACTCGACCACGGGGACGGCAGGACTAGGGGAAGGGGACAAGGACCCTGGCTGGTAAAACCAGTGGGAACCCGGCAAGGGTCCTGTGTGGACGATCGCTCCGGTCACGTGGAAAACCAGGGCTCCAAGCAGAAGGCAAGAACCCCTACCGCTGTCACACAATGCAGCCAGACACGGCAGCAGGTGGCAGCACAGCGGGTGATTCAGGGGGCACTGAAGGTAGACTCCACCTGCCCCTGGCCAGGTTAGCTGGTGCACGAGCTGCAGGGGAAGGGGACGGTCCCCTGAGTTTGGCGTCTGCAGTAAGATGAACGGTGGTGTCCTGGCTGTCATGGGGTAGAACGGGTGCTTTGGTTCTAGTGACAAAGCTGGGGGTGCCTGTTGGGTTTCTAAGCTTCTGGAGCTCAAGGGACGGTCCTGGAAGCTCAGACCAGTCTGGGTGGCCCCGGCAGGTGCCAGGTGGAGGGTGTTCAAAGCCGCAGGAGGAGGCACACGCCTCAGCGGAGGAGTAAGTGCGCGCAGGAAAGCAAGCTGAGCACCGAGCTCTGGACGGGAATGTAGCAAAGGGAACCAAGAGGGAAGGGGAGGTGCGATTAAAGCCCAGGAGAGGGGAGACGCAGACGGTAAGGGGGGTGGGGCTACCACGTGAAACTCCACGAGGAGGAGCTGCCTGTCGGGTTTGGCAAGAGGCAGAGCACCCGCTGGGCAGCAAGAAACCCTGAGTGGTGGGTGTGGCGAGACTGAAGGACCAATAGGACGGAGTCGTTTGCGGAACTCCAAAGAAACAGTCTAAATGGGGGACGCGAGAAGAGGGATGTGGGGCCAAGGGAAGGCCCTTTTATTAAGGTGGGAAGCCAAGGTCACACTGATGGAATGATCCAGCAGAGAAGAGTCTGCTAGGAGGGGAAAAGGCTGGCAGGAACCAACCTGGCAGGACGTGTCTGCAGGTTCGGTTGGCCTTGATAGGTACAGGGACAGCTTACCCGAAGCTCCAGGAGGGAGAACAGAGCAAAGGGATGGGGGACGTCCTTGCAGGATGGCTGCCTGGGGCTAAGGACCTGCTTAGGTTGTCACCAGAGGGAGGCTTTTCTCCAGCTGTTCTCAGTAACTGGAGTTGCAGGGAGGAAGAAGCAAGGAACTGGGCTGTCTGGGGGTGGGGGTGGGGTTCTGCCGGGTGAGTCAGCCCAGCACAGGGGCCAAGGTTTGATTATGATGACGATCCTAGACTCTAAGCTGATGGAGGAGGAAGGTCAAGAACTGAGACAGGACTGGCAGCCGAGGGCCAGAGGTCCTAGCGAGGGTGAGCTGGAGATGGAGGTGGCAGACCGTGGTGGATGCCAGCAGGAGTTCTTGGACGGAGTGCACGTGCCCCGAGGTAGTCCCTCGTGGCGAGGGGGGTCTCGACCTCCCCTGTACCCAGTGCGGGGTGGAAGATAGCCCTTCTGTAGGGGTGGAGGTGCTTCCACAGAGTAGCGCTCTCCAGAGGAATGCCAGGTTTCAGAATAAAAAGGGAAGAGCTTGAGGGAATCTGCTGATACCCGATCCCCAGACACCGGATCCTTCTACTTTGTCTTTTGTATCTGGAGACTGATGCTCACTCTTAAGAGGCATCTGCTGAAAGCCTGGTCTCTTAGGACTCTCCCGTGGAGGTGGTATACAGGCACAGCTTGATCCAGCTTAGCCACAAGCCTGCGACTACACCTCCTTCCCCCAGCACACATGTTCCGGGCCCTGCCAGGGGTGCCCATTGGGTTTCTAAGCTCCCTGCAGCCTTGTCTATGTTGACCTGAGAAACTGGTTCTTTGGGAACCTAGAATTACAAAGCGAGTCTTGGACTAGAGTCTCAGTCCTGACACTTCCCAACGCTGTGACCTTGCTGGCATTCAACTCCTGAGGACCTGTTTGTAAAACGAGAGGTCTTACTGTGTGCCTCAGATGCTACTGTTTATCTCCAGCAAGGGACATCAGGGTCCTGTAAGCCTTTTCTGTGCACAACAGGGTCCAAGACCTACCCCCACCCCCCCGCAACTGGCCCCAACCGCACAAACATGACAACTTGTTGGCTATCTCAAGGGGGCACTGAGCTGCTTAGCTTCTTGGGCAAAAAATCCAGCCCCCTCTGGGTAGACAGAGGTGAGAGAGCCTGGGGCAGTGGTAGAAGGCATGTGGGTGTGACTGCAGGGCAGGGACAAAGTGGGGAACCTGAGTGGGGACCGGCCCTGGCAATCCTTGACCCGCCTCCACCATGTGCTGACTGTTGCTGGGAAGACATGCGCTAGGCACCAGCCTGTGCGCCGGGAGACAGTAGCCCTGTTTACCTGGTGGCTGGAGGCATCCTCTCTCCGGACCAGTAGGTGCCGCCCACCCAACCGGCCCTGGGACCACAAGGCCATGACCGGGCTGGGGAGGAGCCTTGAAGGCCTCCCCCAGAGTTGGCTTCTCTCCCGTGGCAGAGAGCTGCAGGTCCAAGGTTTTGTGAGCACCGTGATGGAGCTGAGCGAGAATAACAACAGCCAGGTGGCGTCAGTCTACGAGGACCCCAATCGCCTGGGCAAGTGGCTCCAGGTACCCGCCCCCCCCCCAACCTGGGGAAATCCACCTGTCGGGGAGGGGCTGGGAGACGTGCACGTGGCGCATCTGACCGGCTTCATAAGCGTCTGTTCAACCTGCCCAGCGAAGCTTAGACTAACCAGAGGGGACTGTTTCTAGAACATCAGTGAGGGCTCAGATGGGATCGCTTGCCACTAAGGGAGAGCACGGAGTCCAACATCTCCCCTTTCGAGAATACACGTGTCCAAGACCACAGAGCACCTAGGTGCGGACAGGCCTGGCACATCCACGTATCGGCGGTTAGAGCAGGGCTCCCACCCGGCCGGGCCCGAGGTCTGGTGCTCGAGTCTGCACAAAGCTGAGCGATGACCTGGCCAGATGCTAGGCATCGATCTGAGTGCTGGAGATGAGGCGGAATGGGACAGAATGTCCTGCGCTAGCAAGGATATGGGACTCTAAGTCTTAGGACAACAAAAGGCCCCAAGGAGTCTCTAGGCAGTTAGGAAAATCCTCAAGTTCAGGAAACGGAGCTGACCGTACAGAGTTGGTGGGGGGTGGCGGCGGGTAGGTGCTAGATTAGACAGGAGGGCTCTCCGGGCAGAGGCACAGTAATGGAAGATCCTAATGTGTACTTGGAAGATTTGGAGATCAGAAGGCCCGGCGTGGCCGGGTCAAAGCAGAAAGCCCAAGGTAGGGAAGAGCCAGATCCGATACTAGGCACTTTTTTTTTTTTTAATGTTTTGTTTTTATTTATTGAGAGAGAGCAACAGTGTAAGCAGGGGAGGGTCAGAGAGGGAAAGGGAGGCACAGAATCCAAAGACCAGCCCCAGGCTCTGAGCTATCAGCCCAGAGCCCGACGTGGGGCTTGAACCCACAAACTGTGCGATCACGACCTGAGCCGAAGTCAGACGCTCAACCGACTGAGCCACCCAGGCGCCCGTAGGGACCTTTTTTTAAGCCGAGGTTAAGGAATAGAAACTAGTTCACAAGGAGATGGGAGGGCATCGAAGGTATGAATCAAGAGTTAAGTGTTCTGATTTCGGTTTTAAAAAGTCCCCGCTGGCTGAGAAATAGCGAACTGGTCTTAGGGGCAAGAATCAAACAGAACTGTCCGCAGGACAACTGCAGTAATTTGGGGAGGAGAGCACAGCGGCTTCCCCTGAGGACACCGGTGTCAGAGGAGCCCCCCAAGCATGAAGCCAATAAGGCTTGTTCACGGACGGGGTGCGGAAGGTCAGAGGAGGGGTCTGCGAGGACTCTGGCTTTAAACGTGATAAAGGGAAAGCCCCAGGGAAGCTGATGCCTGAGCTGTCCGGAGCAGGGAGCAGGGGGGTTCCTGGGGTGCCCCCTCTTAGAGGTGGCCTGTGTGCAGGGAGCGTCGTGACTGGTAGGCCAGTCACACGGGCAGAAGAGTCAGCCGGCAGAGCGGAGAGAACTCACCTCCTTTTCCTGTGTCCTCCAGGAGGAGATGGCCTTCTGTTACACCCAGGCTCCCCACAAGACGCTCTCCTTGGTCCTCGACACTCCTCGGGTCCCCGTGCTGGAAGATTTCCCCATGAAATACTCACTGGTGTGGGGCTCGGTTTGGCTGATCCGAACTTGGTCCAACCTGTTGGACCTGGTGGCTGCCCGGAAGTGAAGGGGGGGCCCAGGGGGAGGACCCAAGCGGTCTCTGGGGGGAAGGGGCTGTGGGAATCTACCTGAGTCTGGATTTAAGGGTAAGGCTGGGGCCCAAAGCCCGTCCTTCCTGATCCCCCTGCCCCGCCGGGTCTCCTTGCAGAGCCCAGGGGTTGGTTACATGATCCAGTACCCCACGGACCACAGGGTGGCCAGCCTGGATTCCATTGGGAACTTGATGGTGTCCCCACCTGTCCAGGTGGGGGGGAAAGAATACCCCCTGGGCAGGCTCCTCATTGGCAGCAGCTTTTACCCCAGGTAAGGCAAGAGGCCAGGTGGTGGCCAGCTGTCTTAAAACCAAAGGAAGGGACCCTGGTGGTTTGCCCGGTGCCACCTGCCTTCCCCATGACTCGGCAAGCCCTCTGCTCGGGACCCTTCTTTTAGTGCCAAGAAAGGACTTGTTGGTCTTTGGTTGTCCTGGGAGACTACAGGTAGAGAAAGCAGACAGGCTGCCTCCTTGTGAGTGGTGATTCCGGGGTTTAAATAGGAAGGATGCTAAACATGGCTGGCCTTCATGGCTCCTTGGTGGCCACGAATCTACATCCAGGAGATACTTGCATCCCAGGGTTCAGAGTTTATCTAGCTTGAGTCCTTTGGCTTTGGTCCTGAGTTGGGCCAGAGTAAGGGACTCTTAGCCATCCCGTCCCTTATGGGCCAGTCACTTGAGCCCAATGGTTAGAGCAGCCAGTTAGCGGAAGGGGAGCCTGATGGCTCATGAAAACATGAGAACGCAGAACGACTATGTAAGTGTATGGGCCAACGGTGTGAAGGACCCTCTCCAAAAAATGGGGGGAGGTAGATCAGGTCCTAACTGAGCAACTACTATAGCCCACAAGGAGTAGGCGGTGTCCGAGCCACACCGCATTGGCTCGGGCGCTGTTCATTCCGTTCTCCCCTCAGCAAGGAGGGCCGAGACATGAGTAAGGCCCTGCGGGACTTCCTCTACGCCCAGCGAGTCCAGGCCCCGGTGGAGCTCTTCTCGGATTGGCTGATGGTCGGCCACCTAGCAGAGTTCATGTGCTTTATCCCCACCCTGAAGAAGACTAAGGGCGAAAAGGTCTGTTGGGGAGGGAGGGATGGGGAGTAGGGGTGCAGATGGCCCCCCCCCTACCTTTTAAAGCCCCTTCAGAGCTTCTGGAGAGGGGGCTGGCTAGCCTTTGACCCTAGTTCTCTTTCCAGGGCTTCCGGCTGCTCCTGGCCAGCCCCAGCTCCTGCTACAGGCTGTTTGAGGAGAAACAGAAGGAGGGCTATGGAAACATGACTCTGTTTGAGGAGGTCCGAGAGGATCAGCTCCTCTCCAATGGTAAGGGCAGCCCCTTGGCCCTTCCCTCCCAGGGGTCCTTTCCAGAGGCTCCATTTCCCACTGTTCCTCCTGCTTCAAGGAACCTCAGCCTAACCTGGACCACAGAACATCTGGCTCTGTCTTGGGGCGTATGAGCCGGACAGCCAGAAGTCCCGGGGTGGCTGGAATGTGTGCGTAGAAGACTCGGGGGACAGGGGGCAAAACCAGGTGCTACCATTACCAGCACTCCCGTCTGGATCTACTCGGGGAACGTGGAGTCAGGTGCCTGGGCGTTGGGAGTTGAGGGGGTCCCCTGGTCACCCCTGTGGAAACCTCAGCGAACAGGCAGAGAGAATGTCACTGGTGCATAGGAAGTCTGCTCTAAATGCTGAAGGAGCCCAGAGCGGGGGCTGCTGGGGGTTCTCTAGATCCTTGCCGCCCAAAGTGCAGCCTCTGCATCATGGGGGCGCTTGTTCCAGAAATGTGGGGTTTCAGCCTTGCCTCGGATCTGGCGAGTCAACCTTTGGGGTGGGGACCAGGAATCTTATGGTCCTAGAAGCACATCCAAAAGGTGACATCGAGGAAGTACCAACCACGAATCGCACACCACGTGCCCAAGACCTTGTGTTACCTCAGCTGGGGACTGACCTGGGCACCCCTTTTCGAAAGACGAAATGATGGAGGAGCACAGTTAAATAATTTGGTCGAGGTCATGGGTTGCTCAGGTCCACTGAGGCACGGGGCTGCCCGGGTGAGAGGTGGAGTGGGGGGCTCAAGTCACCTCGCCTGTTCTGACTCCCTCCCTAGGGCCCAAGGGGTTGGTGGCTGTGAAGGTCCTCCCTAGGCTTTCATGGACCCAGATGTCAGTCCCCAGATGGGACATGTGACCTTAGGTTGGCCTTCGGAGACTGGCCAGGCCACCTGTCATAGTCACCAGAGCAACGATACACCCAGTAGGCTGTGCCCGGGGGTCGGCCAGTCCCTGGAGGCACTGCACCCTGGCCTGCAGCCTGCCTGCCCTTCTCCTTTTTCCTACAGGGAGAGAGGCCAATACGATCAACCAGCTTCTAGCTAATGAAAACCTGAGAAAGCAGAACGACTATGTAGAGGTACGGGCCCCTCTTCTCCCAGTGTGTATGGGGGGGGGGGGGCACCGGCCAGGGATGGGGTCAAAGCTGCATCTCAGCCCTGGGGACTCCTATCCTGAGGGTGGAGGTCAGGAGCCCTATGTCCAGACCTGGGACAGGTCAGAGTGAGGACGTGCCCCAGGGCCAGGGCCACTGCTCACATCCCTTCTCAAGGAAGGAGCGGAGTGCCTACTAGGAGGGACCTCTGCCCCTGTCTTTGCCCAGGGCCTCCCTTCTGGCCAGGATTGAGGGCCAAAGGGCCCACATGCTGGGCAATTAGGATCGGTGGCTACTCAGCACAGACCAGCTATGCCCCACTGCCCCTTGGGAATGGAGCTGTGTGCCCTGTATCAGAGGGTGGGCATTCCAGGAAAGATGCCCAGCACATGGTGAGCAAGGAAGAGAAGACCGCCGCTGAACCAGGCCCTTCCCCCTGGCTTCTCCCTCCCCCCGCCCCGACTGCCCTCTACTGCTCCACAGAAATGCATTAACCTGAACCGTGACATCCTGAAGAACGAGCTGGGCCTGACCGAGAGGGACATCATCAACATCCCACAGCTCTTCTGCTTGGAGCAGCTGACCAACATCCCCTCCAACCAGCAGACCGGGAAATTCTTTGCGAGGCCGTACTTCCCTGACCTGGTGAGGAGCGTGGCGGGTAGGCCGGGCAGGGGGTCTGTTCCGCTACCTCCGGCTGCTCTCTTGACGTACATGGTGCCGAGAGGAAGTGAGGGGGTGTAGGAACGCCCCTGAGGTGAGCAGGTCCCAGACCGGTGACTGGCCAAGCAGCGACCACGGGCCAGGCCCTGGGCTCCTCCCCAACCTTGAGGGGGACACAGCTCCCCTCTTCCAAGTCCCAGGGACACAGGCCCTGCTTTGTCACACATGGGTAGCTTTTAACTTTCAAGACCAGTGTGTGGCCCCCTGGGAGCAGGCAGGGTAGTGGTTGCGGGGGGAAGGGGGGAAGTGCCTTTGGGGAAGAGAGGCTGCAGTGGAGAAACGAGAAGTGGACAGAAGTCAACCCCAGAGCTGGGGGTGGGGGAGAGGCATTCCAGGAGGAGTTCCAAGATTATGTTGTAGTGGAGACTTCGTCCATTTTAAGAGAAATACAGCAGAGGAAGGGTCCCGGGAGGTCTGCAGAGCCAGGCCTTGGCTGGGCAGGATTCTGGTTTTGCTGAAACACGGGAGGGCCGTGGGAGGCTTAAGCACAGGGGAGTTGAATTTTTTGCGGACTGGCCTAAGCACAGGGAGTTGAATTTTTTGCGGACTGGCTCCTGCAGAATGGTGACCTGGATTCTGGGGGTCGAGCCCCAACCCCTGCATTGGAGGGCGGGCGGGCGGGCGGGCTTCCTTCCGCGGCTCCGCCACCCCACCTCGGCCTTGTCCTTCTCGACAGCTGCAGATGGTTGTAATAGGCAAGAGCCTGGGCATCCCCAAGCCTTTTGGGCCCCAGATCAAGGGCACCTGCTGCCTGGAAAAAAAGATCTGCCAGTTACTGGAGCCCCTGGGCCTAAAGTGCACCTTCATCGAGGACTTTGACTGCTACCTGACTGACGTCGGGGACTTCTGTGCCTGTGCCAACGTCCGCCGGGTGCCCTTTGCCTTCAAATGGTGGATGATGGAGCCTGAGCCCTAGGCCTAGTGCGCCAGCCCCGCCCCAGCAGGAGTGGCCCGTCACTCACCATTCAACGGTGTTCGGATCCTGTGCCGGTCTGGAAGGCTCTATACCCCTCCCTTCCCCCGGCCACCCTTATCCCTCAGCATCCAGAGGGGTAGCAAACAGCTTGAACCCCTCAAAAAACGGTCTTCAGCCGAGAAGTGGCTGCTAAGTCCCCATTAAAGCTCTATCTGTTCTGAATGCATTTTGGCACAGCGGCCTTGTTCTGAGGAAGGGGTAATGGCAAAGGCTGGAACGATGAGCCTCTGGGACTCGTGGGGGCAGGGACCAGGCTGCCCTCCCCCTCCCCCTCCCCCCTCCCTGTCTTTGCAGTGGGACAGGCCTGGACTCAGACCCTTTGAAGCTGTCTCTGGTTCAGGTACCTCAGACCGGTGGGTCTACATGCTCGAGCTGTGAGCACCTCCGGACTCAGGGCAGGGGGAGCAGGCTCCTTGTCAGGTCTGGTAGGGGCTGGGGTGCGTGGGGTGAGGTTGTGCCTTGTGGGGCACTGGCTTCAGCTGGTGTCCCTGGGGTCTGGGGGACAGGATACAGTAGGGGCAGGCCTGGGGGATCTTCCGTGAAGCCTGGAGTGGCCAGGAGTCAAAAGTGTCCACCCTGGCATTCAGAGCCCCCTGGGTTGATCACACAAAGATGCTATTAAAGTAAATGTTTCTCTGAGGTTGAATAACCCCCCTCCTGCTCTGCCCCACACACGGTGACCAGGGGTGGACCGAGGTGGAGTGCAGGTGGCTAGGGGCCTGGCTGAGAGGTCAGCCAAGTCAGCCTGGAGCAAAGGCTGTGACCAGACCCAACAGGAAGCGCCTGGGGCTTCTGAACACCTGGCTGGCTCTTCCTCGCCCCCTGGTGGACACTTCACGGCCAGCCTGGGCCCAGCGGGGCACATTTTGTACACAGAGTAAGGGCTCAGGGTCCCCTAGGAAGGGTTGGTGGGAAAGGAGAACACATGTATTGACGTCCATGAAACATACCGCTGTGCCAGTGCCTTCCACGCCTGGTCTCTCCTCCCCAAAGCCCGAGTGTGGCCAGCGCAAATGCCATTTTTGAGTTGGGCAAGTGGGGGTGGGGGTGGGGGCAGGGGAAGACATCCCCGAAGGTCACAGGTTTCTGCTCACCTTCCACCCCAGCTGTCAGCCTGACAACCGCCCCCTTGCGGGCGCCGCAGCCTGGGTGGCAGGCGGGGCACACCTGCAGGGAGCAGAATGGAGCTCTGGTTCTCTGGAAATCAGAATGAGGCTGGTTCTATGGAAAAAGAAGCACAAAAGCCAAAACCGAGTAAACAAGGATGTCGTTTATTTAAAATGTTTACTCCAAGAAATATATATATAAAAAAAAAATAAGACAATTACAGCACTAAGCCAGGCACCTTCGACCAAATCACAACCTCTTCTCCGTTTCTCCCCCTTCGCCCTAAACGCCCTCCCCCACAGGCTCCCTCCCGAGCTGGAAGGCAAGGCAGAGGCCTGAGGGGTCAGTGCAGGGTCCGCGTCCAGACAGGGCCCCTCCTTCTCTTGGGGTGCAGGACACCCCTGAGCTCTTGTCATGGTTTTTTATCCCCCAGTAGGAAGTTCATTTTAAAATTCTAAGCCAAAAGCACTGACGGTGGCCGAGAATGGGGCCATCTTCACATGGAAGGTGCGTCTACACCACCCCGCCCCCGGCAAGGGGCCCTCACGGAGGCTGGTGGCAGGTTTTGGACTAGTCCCCTGGAAGACGGGGGCCCTGCCTTGCCAAGGGCGGCTCCTGCAAAGGGACTGCACGACCCGAGCCGGGGGGGAGCGCGGGTACCAGGGCACATGCGCCAAAGCCCCCCATTCCAGGAAGGAGGCTGGTGTCTAGGAAAACGGATGGGTGCCCCACACACAGGCGGGAGTGGCGGGAGTTCTGGGGTGATCTGGACAATGCAGGCTAGCACAGCAGAAGCTCTGAGGGTGCAGAAGCTTCTCCCCTGGGCTACGGGCACGGGACAGCAAAGAGGAGCGTGGAGTCAGACTAAGGAAGATGCGGGCCGGTCTCCTCCCCCAAGGCTGTGGGACTGGCCAGGACAGAGCCTGTCACACGCCCTGGAGAAGGCAGAGGCCGCCGTAAGGCGGTGATGGGGGACAGGCAGGGAAAAAAGCAACAACGACTAGATCATTTTTGGCATTTTAACATCAAGACAATGACAAGTGATAAAGACGGCAAAGCAAAGAATTAAAAAAAAGCCCAATATTGAACTTTCCCATCCACCCAAGTCTCACACTGAAGTTCTACCCCCGTCTCCCCCAGAAGCACCACGGAACTAAAAAAAAAAAAAAATCTATTTTAAAGCACCCAAACCAGTCCAGACCCTCTCGAAACCAAGAGCCCCAGCCTGAGCTGTCGCCTCTCCTGGGTCCAAGCGAGAGGAGGGGTTCCGGGAAAGGCACCTCGTAACTCACGCAGAGCAGCGCAACGCCGGTGACTGGCTCGGGCAGGGGGCACTTGGTGGGAGCGGGGGTGGCGGTCACGGATCTGCGCAGACACGCGGGGGCGGGGGTTCTTCTTCAGGGATCCCAACTCTTTGGTACCACAGCCAAGCAGTGCGACCAGAGAGCTGGGTTACAGGAACAGGAGCCCGAGTCTCTGGAACGGGGGCCCGTTCGGGCAGGATCCGGCAGGGGAGAGACACAGAAGCACAGAGGTGGTAAAGGCTGGCACGGAAAGGCCGGAACCTTCCGCGCAAGGACTCCAGAATGCACTTTTTTACTGCTGGCTGATCAATCTCTAATGGCGAGTGCTGGCGAGGCGGCCCCAGCTCGTCCGAGGAGCCCGGAAGCTGCCCTTGAACCAGGTACATTGTCCCCACATCTGCCCACCCCTCCCCCCCCAAGTCCCCACTGGGTCCACAATCACCTGATTTGCATTTGGACTTTTACAGCTAAAGTAGATAAAAATGGCTAAACACAGATCCCAGAGCCCCCACCAGGGGGGACAACGGCAGACTCTACTAAGGTTGCAGCCACGGAGAGCAACAGCATGGCAGCCTCGGCTGGTCTACGCGAAGCAGGAAGGAGTGACCGGGGTGCTCCCGAAGCGGGCAGGCGTGAGTCCGGAGGGAGATCCACTGCCAGGCCTGTCCCAAGCCCAGCCGCTGCTGCCGGGTCCCAGAAGGGACATTTCTGAGTCCGTGGGGACTCCTCTCTCAGGGAGCACTCGCTCGGATCACAACGCTAGTTAACGACTGGAAAGGGATGTTCTGAGAAGTGGATCTTGGGGTGGGGTGGGGGAGGGGAGAAAAACGCCAACAACAAAAAAAAACCCTAGGGTGCTCAAAGTTTCTGCCTCTTTTGTAGGAATGGTAAGTCAACTATGAGCAGATATTTTAATTCAACGTGTGGGGGGGACCCACTTTGGAAAACATACAGAAAAGGTAGTTGACGTTGAATCGCTTATAAAACGGAACCGCAGGGAGTCTAACAAAAATGCACCTTCGGTCAACTCTCGCTTTCTGAAAATCCCTCGTCGGACGTCCCAGCCCAGTGCACGTGGAACCAACAGCTGCCGCGAGTGGAGTGGGCTGCAGGCGGCGCGCGACCATCAGAGGGTCCGGGGGTTGTACTCTGGCAATTTCTTGATCTTCTCTTTCTCGGCCTCGCTTTCGTCTCGGGCAATCACCAGAGAGTGTGCGTAGCCCATGGCGACCTGGGGGGACAGAGCGGGGCCCGCAGGCTCGTCAGGGAAGGGGGGCGCAGGGGTGGGCGGCAGGTCCTGGGTAAGTGGGGTCCGGCTGAAGAGCGCTGACCAGAACCACCAGGCAGGGATTCAACACGGGCAGCAGAGACTGGCAAGGACATGGGGACCCTGCTCCTGGGCCTCTCTGCACCACGATCCTGCCTTGTGTGAGGGCACCCGCCCCATCTGGGTGTCCGGCCGGCGACAGAACAGTAGTGGCCTCGCCCCGCCATCTGCCCTACGGCCTAAGGGCATGCAGGCCCCGCTGAAGGTACCAAGCAGACATGAGCGAGGCCCTGGTCCCCAGAACAAGTGTGCAGGGGCTGGCCTGGGGCCAGTGCCATTCAGGGCGAGAGCAGCCACCGAGCCTGGCGGGCAGGCCCCCATGCCTACTCCTGACGGCCGTTACTCGCCAAAACCTCTGGTGCAAAAGAGCCACCCGAGGAGACCCCAGACAAGCCTCAGCCAGGCTCCCGACACCAAGGCAGGCGGGTGCAGTGTGGGGCGGCACGTTTTCTAACGGCTACCGGTGCCAGAAGCCCTTGCTCACCTGCTCTGTGAAGATGCCATCCAGCGTCTTCACCTCCTGAGCCGCGGTGGAGGACTTGGGCTTGTGGTCCCCGTAGCCCTGGCAAAGCGAAGAGACACACAGAACTGGGCTCACAGCGGCACAGTCCAGAAAGGGGACAGCGGGGACCCGGAACCAGAGCCCCGCCACACTTGACACGAGGGAGCAGCACCTCCGCACGAAAGTGCTGTCCACGGGGGCCTCAGTTCCAACCTGAGGAAGACCCCGACACTGAACTTGGGGGGCTATGCGGTAACCGGCACCTTTTGGGGGTTGTGGCAGAGGAGAGAATACCATCATGAGCCCAGGAAGGCACAGCCGCTGGGGACCCCAGTGGCTGTCCCCACACTCACCCGCCCACCCCCAGACTCCAGCAGGACACCAGAGCCAGAAGGGTCGGCCTGAGGACAGCTCAGAGAGGCAGAGACGGCGGCCTCCAGGGCCAGCAGACCCCTCAGCTCAAACTGCGGGGCTGACGGGGGCGGCGAGGAAGTCCTCCCTTGCCAGCCGAGGCTCCGCCACCAGACACCACTTCCCACTTTCCGGTACAGTGACGGCTGCCCCCAAGGTGCCGCGCCACCTCCTCAACCCTAAGAAGCTGCCCAAAGTCCCCCTCAATCCCCTCTGGTGGCTGAACCGGTATTCGGAGTCTCTCTCCAATAGGCCCTGGAAACCTCTGCCCTGCTCCATGAATGACCCATAAAACCCGGGCCAGGTTCAGTCCCCTGATTGCGAGGCTCCACCCAGAGCTGCCTCTGCGGGCAGCTGCACACAGGCCCCTGCAGGGCCCCAGACCCCGCGTGTGTGCAGAACACCGAGGGCAGGGCCGCCGAGGCCCGGAGATGGCCAGAAGGGCCAAGGAGCCCGTCCCGCCCTCCGCTCCCTCCCGTGAGCGAGTGGGGCAGGAAGGGAAACAGACTGCCTTCCCCGCAGGAAATAACAGAGAGTCAGGCTGAGGATCAAATCGCAGCTAGAACGGGCAGACCGCCAGCTGGGCCCCACAGCCAAGCTGTTCCTGATGGAGAAATGAAAAGTTAAAGACTCATCAGGCACCAGAACCCTAACCGACAGTTGGTTGGGGAAGGCCAAGTACGCGTGAGAAACCGAGGGCTATCCGTCCTCTGCAGGCAGGCCACGGAGATCAAAAGCAGGCAACACAGACTTTGACTTATTTAGGAAAACTGAGAGACGAACGTCCCTGGATGACCCGCCACGCCGGCCCCAGGGTGCACGGCTCTGCGCACGGTGCGGCCCTGTCGCTGCAGAACAAAACCACGGACACTGGACCCTGCTCAGCGCTGGCCACGGAGCCCGCTGACTTCCACCCTCCCTGAGGACACAAGAGAAAGCGCCCCTCTCCCCCAGCCCCTGCACACCTCACAAAACCAAGGGGGAACGGGATCCGAAACTTCCCCGTTTCCAGATGCACAGCGTGGGTGGAGGCGGAAGACTTTCACAATTACTTAAGAGGCACCGAATCGCCTCTGAAAGCCGATGTGACCCGAAGGCTAGGGGGCGTCTCAGCCCCTCACGCAGATGCGCACTGTCCTCTGCGTATTTTCAGGAGGCGGCCCCGGAGACCCAGACTGGGTTCCCCGCTCACCCGCAGCCCCCGCTTACCAGCTCCCCGAAGGTCGGCGATGGGCCCCAGCTGATGGTGCTCTCGTCGGCGGCCACGATGATGCTGCTCTTCCTGGGAACACACAGGGCGTCACCAGTGCGGCCACCTCGGACCCCCCCCAGGCTGCCTGCTCCACAGCAGGGTGTGGCTCACGAGCATTAAAGTCAAGTCCGCCTGCGATGCACTCATTTCCCGGCAACGCGCACGGGGCCATGGGCTTCTCCCAACCCCCCCCCCACAGTGACTGGTCAGGCCCCAGAGCACAGCCCTGAGACGGGGCCGGGCCCCAGGGGACCCGGCCTTCCTACCTCACCTTGGCCTGGTTCCAGGGCTGGGGGCGCGGGGGCGGGGGGGGGTGTGTGGTAAACACACTGGGAAAAGAGGCCATCAAATCAGGACAGACAGCTCACTCTAAGGAGGGCGGGACTCCACAAACTCGAATGCAGACGGGCTGGATTGAAGCCACAGCCCCTGCCTGAAACTCGAGTCCCCGCACCCCTGCAACAACTCAGCTGACGAACATAATCAAACTCCTCACCAAGACGTACTATGTTACTCAACAGGTGTCCTTGAAATAAACTGAAAAGCTCAGACTTAAAGGACCATTTCTTCTCGGAGCGCCAGAGTAACCAAAATCCTGTTTCTGGCTAAAATCCTATTAACCTGTGTAGACGCGCAGAGCGCACTGAGCCTCTGAAGAGTGGAAACCTCTGGGGGGACTTTCTGTGGAGGCAGCAAGACCAACCCCCCGTAGCCCCAAACAGCCCCTCCCGTCTGAACCCTGGTGCATCTGATGCCCTGACTGGGGGGTGGGGGCAGGGAGGGTCTCAAGGGAGGAGACACCCTCCCCACTGTGTCCTCCAGGCCCAAGAAGGGGATGCACGTCCTGCTCCCCAGAAGGCACGGCCACGTACCCACAAGCCAGGCTCCGGATTCTCCAGCCACACAGGTCCTGCACAGCCTTCGGGTACATGGTGGATTCTCGGGACGTGTTGGTGGCCCCCCAGAAGAACAGGCCCCCTGGGGAAAGGCACACACACCAAGAACTGAGTGGCCCCCTCCAGCAACGCTGACACAGCAAGATGCCGCACGCCGCAGGGAGCAGAGGGGCGCTCTGCTCCGTCTGTGCGAACACGGGGGTTTCGGCCTGGGAACAGGACAAGGACCGCGGGCCCCCGCCCCCCGCAGCACTCCTTTGCTGGGCCAGGGAGAGCCCTGACTTGGTCCTGGATGCTCCCCCCACCCCAGCCCTCGGTGGGGGGAAGGTCACTAACCCACTTCGCTGACGGCGAAGGAGCAGGTGTAGCCGGCGTAGATCTGGGACGCCCCGCGCCCGGGGAAGTCAAACAGCTTCACCAGGCGCGGCACCATCTCGTCCTTCTGCTCGGCGTGGCCCAGCCGCCCGTAGCCGCCGAAGCCCCAGGAGAAGACCCGCTTCTGAGAGTCCAGGACCAGCTGCGGGTGGAGAGAGAACACAGGCTCGGAACGCACCCCCTAACGAGGGCACAAGGGCACCGTCGTCCTGTTCCAGAGCCTGTCGCAGCGGCTGACGGTCAGCAGCAGAAACACTGCTGATAACGTGAAGCCGCCCCCGAGGTGGGGGCGGGGAGGGGGAAGAAGTGGGGACAGGGCACTTGCTCTTTTCTCTGCTGGGGACAGGACTTTCCCTCGTTAAAGTCTTGGGGCGCCTGGGTGGCTCAGTCAGTTCGGCGTCCGACTTCGGCTCAGGTCATGATCTCGCAGTTCATGGGTTCGAGCCCCGCATCGGGCTCTGTGCGGACAGCTCGGAGCCTGGAGCCTGCTTTGGATTCTGTGTCTCCCTCTCTCTCTGCTCCTCCCCTGCTCATGCTCGGTCTCTCTCTCAATAATAAATAAACATTAAAAACAATTTTTTTCAAATAAAGCCTCAAGTCTCCTTCCTGCCTCGTCAAAAGCAAACTGTCACTATCTATCCAAAGTGATCTTCAAGGACACAGCCTTCGCCGTTAACAACCGTTCAGCACCCTCTGCACAGTGGGAGATGGCCCATGGACCTGGGAAAAGAGGTCTGTGATGCTGTTAGACAAAAGCCCAAACCAGAAAGACACCATGATTTGAGCCCCAAACCTGTCCTTCACGTCCACAGATGATATGGAGGAACCACAGACGTAAGAGCTACACCCCTCAGTGTAGCCGAATCGATTTCGGCTCAGGGCCCGATCTCAGGGCTCATGGGTCCGAGCCCCGTGTCAGGCTCTGTGCTAACAGTGCGGAGCCTGCTTGGGATTCTTTCTCACTCTCCCTCTCTGTCCCTCCCCTGCCCATGCTCTCTCTCAAAATAAATAAACTTAAAAAAAAAAAAAACAAATCCGCCCTGCGGCCACCAGATGGCGCAAAGCTCTGGGAGCAGGGCAGGTGTCTCCGACACCGGGGAGGAGTCCCAGCAGAGGCCAAGTGTTGGGGACACCGGAGCACACGCACCCCCCCCCCCCACGGTGGGGACGCTCAGGACGCAGAGGAAAAGCCGGAAACCCTCAGGTCTTACCGTGTGGTTAGCGCCACAGGCCACATCTCGTACAACCACATTTGGGACGGGCAGAATCTGCCCGTCTTTCGTCTTCTCGATGAAGATGGCCACCCGCCGGGGCACCAGCTCGCAGTCATACTCTATCCGCTGCGCCCGGGCGATGAACTTCCCGTCCGAGTTGTGTCCTGGGGCGACCAGAGCCGGCGGTCAGCAGCCGTTGACCGCATCTGCCCCCACCTGGCACCGGGGCCTCTCGGGACAACCCTGCCCACCTCGGGGATGCCTTCCCACCCGGAGCACAGCCCCACAGTGTCAGGGTATTGATTCCAGGGGGTTGAAACCAATTATTTTTTTAAAAAAACGAATAGGACAGAAGAGGAAACGCTTAAGGACACAGTCTACACAAGGTTGTTGTTTTGTATGAGTCCTCTGTCCATGCCCCTGCCGTGATCAGGCCGTAACACACACCACATTTCTTAATGTGAGCTGTGGCCAAAGTCAGAAGCTGCTGATTCAACGGAACGGCCTACTGAGCATGCTCTGTGCCCCCCTTGGCCCCTGGGTGGGCCAAGAACGGACAGAAAAAGTTCAACACACAATCCGAGACTGGAGTTTTTGTGACTTACTAGTAACCTAAACATAGCACTACGATGGTAAGATATAGTTAACGGGACACTCTCCTCTTTGCCTTGCCTGACCCAGTAAATGCGTCACGAGAGAGGGGGGTGGGGGTGAGCGCGAACGCCAGGACACACTTCTCCAAGGTAACGTTCCTACGTTCCAATTCGAAAAGGGACAAGGAGGTTCAAAGTGGGTTTCAAAGAAAGCAGACAAGTGTAACAGATTCCGCAGATACACGTGAAGGCAGCATCCCAAGCTACTTTTAGAGAAGGGTGTCCTAGGAAGAGCGGCCTGCACGCAGTCACTGCGCGGCAATCAGCCACTACCATCACCAAGGTCCTGTGGTTTTCCCTGAAGGGCAATCCACCTGCTGGCCTGCAGACACCCCTCCGGAAGTCGACCGGTAACACACTTCCGGTGCTCTGCTTGGGGCCGGGGATGGCACCAGGGCCCGTGGCCATGGAAACGGTTTCTCCAACAGCCTCTGGCAACTCCCTGGCAACCAACACTGAATGTGCGTAAGGGGCTGTTCTTTCTTATTCACTTCTGACTTGAGGTATATTTAGTTTCACAAAGTCACTGTTCCCTAAAGTCTAAGGCCAGCGAGATGCTCCTTGTTCTATTTATACCGTCTTCCATCTGCCTGCTTTTAATGACGTGGGGACCCAGCAACCCAGATCCGGGGGCCGTGGCGGATCCGGGTGGCATGCCGCTAGGGAGCCAGCAGAGGGCGCCCACTCCTCACCTCCCACTCGCAAAGGGCTGGGCTGTGGGAAGGCGCCAGAAGGAAAAAAAAAAAAAACACTTTGGTGTCAGAAGGGAAAAAGAAAATGGGGACCTTGTAAAATCAGGATCGAGGGGCATTTTCCTCTTAACCGAGAACACTCTCTAAGCTCTCCCTTTCTACTCAATGAGACAGACGTGAATGTGCTTCTGGAGGAGTCCATTCCATTTAGGGATGAGAACAAGAGGGGCCTCAGGCACTTTACCCGGAACAGGGCCCCTGCGGGCACCACAACGATCACCCGGACCACAGTCTGCAGAGCCGACCTGATCTTGTATAATCTCCCCACTTTCAATAAAGGCAAATCTTTACATGTGAAACTGAGTGAAGGTGCCTTTTTTTTTTTCCTTTACAACTTTGAAATCCTTTTACGTATAAATGAATTCCCATTACCAGAAAAGAAAAGAATCCCTTGTCAGACTCAAGCCTAACTTACTCATTAAGGCCAAGCCACTGTAGTGCGCCACAACCCTGAGTTAGGACAGGCTGTCCCCGTAAATGGGAGATCCGCTTAATGGACCAAGGCCATTATCCGCGATCAATTACCCGCATTTCCAACATGTGTGTGTCGGCCCACACGGACCCCGGGCCCCAGACACGCAGTTAGGTAACAGAGCTTTTAAGAAATGTTTCCATACCCAGCTGACCGTATTCAGGGCACCCAAAGGAATAGAGGTTCCCTTTGCAGTCCATTATCATACTGAATTCAGCCCCACAGGCCATTTTGGTAATTGGCTGGCCATTGTACATTATCTGAAAAGACAAGACGGGAGACTCTCAGACATTTTTTAAAACTGATAAAAATCCTCCACCTCTCTGCAGGTCAGTGTGCGACAATTACTAGATTACAAAGGAAATTTAATGGACTCAGCAATTCTAAACGCAAAAGCTTAGAATACATGTAGAGAAACACCCCCGTGACCCCCCCCTTCCCAGCAGAGTCGAATCCCAAAACAGGCCTGATGGTGCCCCCATCCCTGTGTCCCTCCACGTACCCAACCCTGGGCCCAGTCAAGGCACTCCCCAACTGACCAGCACGGGCAGGAGGGAGAAAGCAACAGAAACTGACCCCCACGCGACCCCCCGCCCCAGACCTCACCTAGGCCCCGGAAGTTCAGCCTCGACTATCAAGAGGAGCTTTCTCACATTCTCCTTGCCCTCTGCAGAAATACCAGGCCAACTAGTCTCAACAGAAGATGTGTGGATAAGTAATCAAATGGTTCAAAGACAGCCAAGGACCCAAGGAACTTAGCGTGGGCTCTGGAAACACATCTGAGGTAGTACTTGGAAATCGTGCTACTGCACTCATCAGTCAGAGAGCCCTCGCCAAGAAGCGTGAGCCCTGGGCCTTGTCCGTCTGTCCTGGCTTCCTCTAGAAATGTCGGGCTCCTCCTTGGAGCAGACGGCAGGCGAAATAGAGATAGTTCAAAACTCATTCAAACCACAGGTTAAGTCTGTCCACGGCCTCTCTCTCTTTTTTTTTTTTTATATTTATTTATTTTTGAGACAGAGACCGAGCACAAGTGGGGGAGGAACAGAGAGAGAGGGAGACACAGAATCCGAAGCAGGCTCCAGGCTCTGAGCTGTCAGTCCAGAGCCCGACGCGGGGCTCGACCCCACAGACTGTGAGATCATGACCTGAGCTGAAGTCGGACACTTAACTGACTGAGACCCCCCGGGCACCTCCCCTCTTTTAAGAGACAAGAGATCGGAGTCCCTGCCTTCATCGTGAAACCACAAATCGGACGCCCACTAGCACTGGGCTGCTTTACAGTACTCGTCACGTTTCAGGTGTGATTCCCACCTCTCCCAACCCTATGTCCCTCAGGAATCAAAGACTGGCTGACTCCAGTGTGTGCACCTGGCGGGGGACAAGGTCCAAACTCAACAAGTGTGCAGACGCTGACAGATCGTAGTCACAGATCGTCTCTGGCTGAAGCGCAGCCAGGCTGGAGGACAAGGCCTCTGCGACAAATTCTCTCCCGAGGAAGAAAAACCGTTCTCGGCACGTGTTTCAGCCGTGAGCGTATATTAAATCTGTCTTAGACTGTAACATGGGGGGGCGCCTGGGGGGCCCGGTGGGCTGAGTGTCCGACCTCAGCTCAGGGCATGATCTCACAGTCTGTGGGTTCGAGACCTGTGTCGGGCTCCATGCTGACAGCTCAGAGCCTGGAGCCTGCTTCTGACTGTGTCTCCCTGTCTCTCTCTGCCCCTCCCCTGCTCACGCTCTCTCTCAACAAACATTAGAAAAATTTTTTTAAAAGACCGCAACATGTGCATTCCACTCAAAGACTCTAGGCTCCATTTCTACAAGCCATTGGTTCCGCTACAGGGACAGGCATCTGGTCCCGCCGCCCCCCCCCCAGTTCAACACGAGAGCAGAGAGCAAGGCCCTGGGGCCGGGCCGGGGGAGCGCGGTACGTACCTGTGCCGGGCTTGGAACAGCATCCGTCTGGTTGCCGAGGCCCAGCTGCCCCATCTTGTTCTCCCCAAATGCGAACACGGAGCCCGTTTCTGGAAGCAGAGCGTGGAATCACAAAAGGGAGAAAGAACATCGGAGGGTCTAGAACAAGACCCAGAACCAGGCCTCAAAACCAGTAAAGAGGAGCTACTTTGCCAGGAAGCACACAAGCGAGACGCTGTCCTCAATGGGTGGCGTGGAGCAGCTTAGCGCAGATCCGGTGCCCGGCCGGGGCCCAGAGCGCAGAGGAGCCCTCGGCGCCTCCCGGCCCAGCTTCCTACCCGACTGGTGGGGGAGGCTGGCAGCGGCCTCACCCACCAGGGGTTCTCTGGGTGCTTTTCTCATTCTGGTCGAGAGCCGCAGGGGCAGCTCTGTCCCCAGTGCCCCAGGTGGATGGCGCGGCCTTGTGCCAAACACGGGAGAAACGTGCCATTTCTCACCCGTCAAGGCAAGAGTGTGGTTCCGCCCACAGGCCGCAGACACAATCACTTCGTGGCTGAGACCCTCAATGAGTCTGGGGGCTTCGACCCTCTTGGTGTCACCGTGGCCCAGCTGCCCCTTCTCGTTTCGACCTGCGGATCAAGAGCGAGACACAGAGGGAAGAGAGGGTGGCCACAGCAGCGTCACGGAAAAGGCAGGCACATCTGGTCCCCCCGGAAGGTGCCCTGCACTCGGCAGCTGAGATCGAGGTGGAAGAAAGGTCCAGATCCTGCTCCTCTGTCAATGGCCAGCCTTTCAAGCCCCACTCGGGTGGGGTCCGGGGCCCAGACAGCGCCTTCTTCCCCAGGGACCTCTCCCTGGGCCACTGCCACCTACTTCACCTTCCCTGACCCACATTTCTGGGATGGCGGCTGGGAGACCCTCCCCGCCCCCCGCCCCCACCCTGGGAGCACTTTCTGAGGCTCTGCCACCTTCGGGAGGGGGGGGGGCCAGGACACGCTCGGTTCCCCAAGCAGATGAGCTCATGGAAATGCAGTCTTCGCTCCCCCTGCCCCCCCCTCCACCAGACCACAATTCCCCGGCTCCCTTCTCTCTGAGATGGATTTTAAGAGGAACCATTTTCAACACCTGCCACACAAGAGTTTAATTACCTCAGTGCCCTGGGCATCGTCTGCAGACCATTCGGTTCACTTCTGCCCGTCATTTCTTTTATCTGCCCTGGAAACAACGGCCACCCCACAGCACCGAGCCCACCTCCCACGGCCCTCCACAGGGCCCCTGAGCCTCGGGAACCTCGGTGATGGACAAAGGACAGGACGGCACCGGCCACAAGCCCTTCCTGGCAACTGGGTTGCCTCGGCCTCTGGAGCCGTGCAGGCTGTGAACCGGGCCCTGCCAGAACCTTCCACGAGGCACTAGCCCTCTAGCAAGGCTCTTAGTTCCGAAGCAGACATGGCAAGGGGAGGGACTGGGGGAGGGGAGCCCCTCCACCTTCCCTGGTTCCCAACACGGGCTACAACAGCTCCCCAGGCACCCGACTCGGCGAGCCCCTCCTGGGTCCCCCCGGCCAAGAGACCCACACGGTGGCAGCCACAGAGACTGGGGTTTTTTCGGGGTCTGGAAGTCTGGGCACTGGGAGGGAGGGGCAGTTCACACCCTCCCTGATGACAAACGAACTTTCATCAGGGGAGACAGGGAGAGCAGAGCCATGAAGACAAGGCCCAAGCTGCCTAGGCACCTTCGCAGGAGGTGAACAGCCAGCTACCAGAAAAACCGCCCTTGAACCTGTGTGGATTCCAGCCCACCCGCCGAGCAGGAGCCGCAGACACCGGCTTCACGTGAAGCTGTCCAAGTTCACCGGGAAGGGCCCTTGACCCAGAACAAGTGCAGGGCCAGGTTTCTTGGCCACATGACAGGCCTGAGCGGCTGGCAGGTGCGGACCCCTTGAGCAAGACGGGCCGAGCACGGACGCTTACGGA
This sequence comes from Mungos mungo, assembly GCA_004023785.1. Classification (NCBI taxonomy): domain Eukaryota; kingdom Metazoa; phylum Chordata; class Mammalia; order Carnivora; family Herpestidae; genus Mungos; species Mungos mungo. Next base: position 39,937 of record PISW01005687.1, read on the forward strand.
CACCGACCCACGCCCCGTGCCTTTGAAAGTGGCTGACCGAGGAACTGGGATGTCCCCACCGGCCCCTCTCCGCCCCCTGCAGCCCCTGGTCCGCTCACCGGGACACTGGTCTTTGCTCTGGGGCCCAGACGGGTGCCCAGCCTTCGGCGTCACTCCCTGCCCGCAGGGTCAGCACAGGGGACATTCTTAAAAGCACCACATTAGTGAAATTCGGTGAAGAAATCAGAGGCCAGCCATTCAGGTTCGGAGCCTGGACGGACCGCTGCTGTGCGCGGTGCCGAACACCCGGCAGGAGGGGTGCCCTGGGGGAAGGACCCAGCTCTGTGCCAATCGCAGGAAATGGAAAACTGCGGCGGTGTCAGCACGGCACCCGGAGACTAAAGTTTAAATTTGGGCCAGACACCCTTGTCAGCTTTTCTTTTTTTTCCCCAACAGAATCACAAAATTAGCCGAGTGCAGCGAAGACAACAGATGTTAATATATTTGGACTTTGGTACAGCAGCTCATGAAATTGCAAAAAATCGTTCAAACAGACCGAAATAAAAAAGCAGTCATATGGACGACAAGCTAGCCAAAGGACCAGAAACAAAGGGTGGGGACCGGTGCCAACACACCCAGCTGGAAGAGGACTCCAGGAACTACCAGAGGGCGCGGGGCTCAGCTGAGCCTCAGTCACTACCTGGATCAGCAGTCTGGAAGAGGGAAGGGGCGGCAGCGCGTGGAGCCCGCCCAAGGGGACACAGGAGGAGGGCGAGGACGCCACCACCGAGGTGTGCACGCTGGGGGGGTCCGGCCGCCGGAAGTCAGCGTGACTGAGGCAGAGGGAACTCAGCCGTCGGGAAATCTAGTTAAGAAGACAGGCACCCCGAGCAGCCCAGCCTGCAGGCCTGTGATTTCCCCCAGAAGCAGAGGCACAGGATTGCAGGGACACAGTGGCCGATGCCATGACGTGGCCTGTGGCATTTAAGGTGGCAAAAACACAGGTCTTACGTCAATACTGGGCCACAAAGCAAGGGGAAAGGGGAGGGACTGTCTTCCCAGGGGACGGCGTGCCTAAAATAGGAATTCAATTCTAGGTGTCTCGAGATCAGAAAGATTCAGTCAGAATGCTCAGGAAAAGGTGGCTTAAAAAAGAGGATTCACAGAATTAGGTGGCCGTGTACAAGCGAATGATGGAGCAGTGGAGAAAGGGGATGCACTTGGAGGGGACAGGAGGGACCAGCTGGAGATCAGGCGGAGGAAACACGGCTGCAAAAAAGGCCACCCTTCCAGGCAGGAGGAGGCAGTCAGCCCCGCGGGGGGCCGTGTCCGTGAGTCACCCTGTCTCCCCCCCCCCACCCCCGGACTTACCCCAGCTCCACAGCTTCCCTTCCGTGGTGATGAGGAGACTATGGGCAGCGCACGAGCCTGACACCACCGTCCGCACCCGGACCCCCGACAGGCAGCCATATCTATGGGGCCCCCACAAGTTCTGACCGAGATTGCGGTAGGCAGCTGCAAAGGGAAGAAGGCAAATCAAAGACTCGCAGAGGCTGGCTGGTGCAAGGCACCCTGGGAAACGTCAGCGGCCACCAAGGGTTTGCTCTCCTGGGGGCAGCATCACCCTGGCGCCGGGGAGGCTGCTCAGGGACAAAATCTGCAGCTCCAGCTGGGGTCAGAACCGTGTGGCTGCACCTGTGTGTGTCTGGGCCCCAAGCCCCAGGGACCTCAGACCCTCGTGCACTGGCTACCGAGCACGTCCACGTGCAAGTGGCCAGAAAGGCACGGCGCTCTCCCTCCTATCGGGAGCCTAACCCAGGAAAGCTGGAGGCGGACCCAATGTCTATGTCCCCAGCCCCAAGGTCACCTTCCCCTGCCTGCTCTCTACCTTGGCCGCCCCCCTGCAGCCAGAGGCTCCTTTTGGAATCTATGTGTACTCCCCCTCCTCCCCAGAACGACCCACCTCCTTACACACCTACCAGGCTCTGGGCAGGGGGTGCAGCTGACACCCCTCCCCCACCACCTGGTTTCCTGCCTCGGGCGTCCCACTGCAGTGACCAGGTCATGGCCCCCTGCCTTTGCCCATGCATTCCCTCCCACAGAATGCCCTTCCCTGTCCCCTGCTTGTTCTTTAAAACCTCATAGCAAGCACCCTCTCCTCTGGGAAGCCCTCCCTGACCGCATCCTCCTCTTCAGCGGGTCACTCCCCGAGTCCCGTAAGGCTGATCCTGGCACTCAGCCTACTGAACTCGTGTCCTGGCCACTCGAGGGCCTCACTGATGCCTGGCACCCAGGAAGCGCTCAGGGACACTGGAGGGTGTGTGGGTGAGAGAAAACAGCTGCTTCCTGCAAAACCCTCTCTTCCTTTTAATGGACAGGGCATGGCCAATTTTGTGTTTAACATTTTAAATCTGGGATTCTCAAGGAGAGACATGAGCACATTCCTAGGCTTATGGGGACCATTATGAAATGCTAGCTGCTGCCATGTCAACCGTGTCACATTCATCTGGATGTGAGAGCTGATCAGGAGGCCGATCAGTTCCCAGGCACCAATGGAAAAGCATCTGTGAACCTGAGGCCAGTCCTACCCTGCCCGCTCTCCACCAGCAGAGGGCGCCAAGCAGTATCCTCATGGAGTTGCAGGGGCCACCCACGCAAAGGGAGGCTGAAGTCCCTCCCCCATTAGGCAGCAGGCACCCGGTCATAAAGACACACTGCAAGGTCCCTGAGCTTCTCCACCCGGAGACACTCCTCTCTCCTCAAAGGTGGAATAAAACCCAGCAACTCCCAGGGAAAGAGCAGACCCAAAATGACAGCCTTTGTGGGTTACGTTCAAGTCTGTTCATCCTGAAGGGGAGACGAACAGGGGCATGTATCATCTCTGGGAACAAGACACACCATGCACGGGAACACCGTGGAGGTGAGCAGTGCGGCAGCTGCCCGAACCTGTGTCACAAGTGGCCAGATGCTCCCGTTCACCAAAGCACCTTCCCCAAGGCAGCTCCGGGGGAACCTGTGGCTGAGACACCGGGGGCCCGGCCTCCAGGGAAGCCTGGCGGGGCGATCCAAGTCAAAGTCAGCGCCCCGCCGCAGTCCCGGCTCCTCGGCCAGGCTGGCGGTCAGGAGAGGGAGCACGAGGCCCTGGGTCATCCTGCAAACGGAGCAGGCATCATGCCGATGCACCGGGATCCGGGGCAGCAGGGACGCAGCTGGCGACCTCGCCTTCCCTGGAGGCCAGGAGACTTCGGCTTCTGCGCCGGTGGGAAAACAAATCCCCCACGCCCCTCCGTTTAGTCTCCCCGCAAGGTCACGAGGGCCAAGAGGGATTTTAAAATACTTACAAAGGACTGACATGCGTCAATCCAATTACATAAAACTTCATTTAAAGGGTGATCCGTCAGGGAAGCTAAGGACGAAAGGGATAGGACACAAAGGCATGCCTGAAACGGGCCCAGAGTGCACTTGACCAGGCCGTGAAAGCGGATCTCAAACCACAGGGTGCTTTCCCTCCTCTCTCTGCCGCACTGGGGTGCGGGGAGCCCGGTCTGGCCCAGCAATCCCGCCCCACCTGACAGCCCGAGCTCTGCTTTCCTCTGGCAGCTACTTCCCCTCCGTGGGCCTGAGCGTGTGGAACCGTGAGTGGGCCACTGGCTGGAAGAGCACGGAGAAGCGGCTCAGACCACTGGCAGGGTCACAGAGGCTCAGCCATCCCTAGGAGGGGTTTCATGGCCCCCCAGCTGCAGGGCAGACTCGGGCCCTGCCCGTTGGGAGCTCCTGCCGTTTTCACAGAACAAGACGACCGCCTCTGCCTGTCCCGAGGCACCAGGGAGTGTCAGTGTGCAAATGTTTGTCCACTGGGCAATGTTGGGAAGCACCTCGGGAATCTTTCCAAATGGAATCAAGAAGCCATATAATGTGGCGACGGGCCAGCTTCACCTCTCCTGGATGGGCCAGCAGCTGTCTGAGGAGCGATACCCGTTTTCTAAAAGCCACTGGGGACCAAAAGCTACTTTCTTGGGACTTCTTCGCCCCCTCCACCCCACACACCGTTACTTGCTCTGTCTGACCAGTTCCTGCAATAATTTGGTGGCTGACAACTTCAATCTCTTCTGTAACGTCTAAGGGGTCAGGGGTCTGCCATGTGGTAGGTGACAAAGGTCTTGGATGTTTTGACGTCCTGCAGGACCAGTCTTGCCTTTTTCATAAAAATAACTGATGGGAGGAGGAGGATGGAAAGGATGGATTAATGTTATTTGTGGCTATTTATATTCTTCCCGTTTAATCCTAAATGCAATCGGACCTGGAATCGGAGTTTTTAACAACAGAATAGTGAAGTGGGAGGCGTTCTCTGGGAACCCTGGGTGGTGGCGGGGGTGTTCTGCGGCCTGGGGCAAGTTGCTTGGCTTCTCTGAACGCTTCTGTAAATGAAGACCCACGCAGCGGACGCCCGCCAAAGTCACAGAATCACGTGAGAACTCAACGCAGTTTTGGAAACCACGCCTCCTACCTTGTTGCTTAGGCACTTCTTTTCGACCAATCAAGTCCCAGTTGGTGGCCCCAAAAATCAAAAGCTGCCCTTTGCACTTAGACCCTTCGAGTTTCTACAGAGACAGAGAGAGAGAAAATGTATTAGCTTTCAACGTGACTTCTCGCTTTCTAGGTCTGTCTGACGACAGCCAGAAAGAAAAGAAGAAAATAGGAATTCATTATTTGTGCGTCCCCGCCCCTGCAGCTCATACAGCGAACGGAGGCCTGCAGTGGTCAGCGCCTCATCAGTGTGCATAACCCCAAACCTGCCCACAGCGGCTCCTTCATTACGCCCAGGCTCATCGTTACCCTTTGATTTCCCTTGAAAACTATTCTTTTACAAAACACTAAAATGAATGAATGAATGAATGAATGAATAAGTCGATAACACAGCCAAACGGCATTCCCCTGCCAACTGCCCATACAGGTGTCTGCGAGAGGCCTGCCGTGCACCCAGGGAGGATTACACGGATGACCTTGGGGCTAGGTCTGCCTTGCCCACGGCCAACACAGTGTTGCACCTGACTCCAAGCCTCGGGAGCCCCGTGTCACCGGTGGTGTTGGATGGTCCCTCCCTGTGGTGCCCTGTGGTGCCAGGGGGGATCCTGGCTACAGTGGGGCTGGGCTCGTCCCCACCGCTGGCCTGCCAGCTGGGGGAGCAGCGGTGAGTGGGACACGGAAGGTTCCGGACCCCCAGCTGCCCAACACAGAGCTTGGGAATGGGAATCCACACCACTTTAAAAGGCCGCTGTCCAGTTCGGGGCAGCCCTCACTAGAATAACCTCAGCAGTCCGCTGCACTGTCTGGGGCAGCAGTCAGGCATAAAGACTCACTTCCGAACCGTGCACCCCGTTCCTCAGGGGCTGGGGAAGGGGACGTCCCTCTCTGCCTCATCCTCCACCTCACTGACCCTAAGACACTGAAAAGAACGGTGTCCTCCATGCACAGAACTGCTCTCAGAGGGCCTGATGAAAAACAGCCACTGGCCTCCAGGCATCCTTACGTCTAGGCAGAGGACATTTGGTAACACGACACATGCATTTTTAAGAACACCTGCCCGGGGACTCAGTGTGACTCAAACCTGAGGCCACGAACGTGCCACAGAACAGGCCCTGTCGTGCTCACCCACGTTTACGTGGCTGGAGGAAGCGCAGTCCCTGCACGTGAGGGGGAACCAAACAGCCACGAACGGAGAAGGGCTTCACCGCGTTTACATTATTTAGAGAGCGACCTCAATCGCAGGCCAGTCCCCCGGCGGTGCCCACAGACTCGGATTACTTGAACGGGAGCCTAGTTTCCCTCGGTTATCTCCCCTTCTTTGTTTAGCTGGCGGGCCTGGCTGGAACATTCTACAGATCTACAACGGCAGAGGGTGAATGGCGGCTAGTGGGTTCTCTCAAGTTCCCCAAGGAAGGGGCGGCTCTGGGTCTCTACCCTTGTCACCTGCCGGCCCCCCACCACTTCTCAGGCCTGTGTGGAGAGGGCAGCGGGGACCGAGGAGGGCACTAAGGCATGGTGGGTCGAGCTGCCAGGCCAGGTGGGCAGAGGACCCCGGGGGGCGACGTGACCATCAAACCATGACATCAAGACGCATCTGCTAGAGCAGCAGCTTGAAGGCGGCCCCAGCCGACCCTCTGCACTGGCCCGGGGCCGGAGCGGGTTTCCTGTGACCCGCAGGAGCCGGCACCGCACCGGTGAGCGGATACCGGCCCATCGAGCCAGCTCAGCGTGCACACGCAACTCCCATCTCTCCGATACGAGCTCTGTGCAGAGCCTTGGTCAGTGGAGTCTACTGCAGTCTCTGTGGTCTGATTCCTACGGAGAGACTGTTACCTCACTCAGTTTTACATCATGGGCCTTATGTCCTCACACATTAGGTCAAAGTAACAGAAGACCAGATTTCACTGCTATCATCCACACAGTCGTTTGTCATCAGCCACCGACTTTATTTGTAATTTAATTCTCCCCTCTACCTTGTATGAAATAAAAAATTTAAATAAGGAACACAACTCCTAACGCCCTTTAGATCACAGTCCATGTCCTTCTTGGTCACAGACCTGAGCTGGGCCATCAGGTGGGAAAGACCCCAAAGCCTGCTGACTTCCTGCAGAGGAATGTCCCCCACCTCCATGGCTGTCAGGGCTGAGAGCCGGAGGCAGCTAGGTGACTCTTCAAGGTATGATCCAGCCTTCCCTGATGGGACAAGAGATGGCTTTTTGTGTCTAAAGCCCGGGTGGCAACGAAACTGGTCGGTCTCCCCACCAGAATGAGTCAATTTCATCTCCCCCCGCAGCCGCCCAGCCCAGTCTCGCGAGCTGGACCGAGATGAATGGCCACAGTGGAAGAGTGCAGGAGCCATCTCCAATCAACAAAATGGGGTGTCTGGTTCAAAGCGATTTTTGAATTACTGCCCAAGTGCAAGGAGCATGTTCATGAGGCTGAGAGTCAACCTTTTAACACATATCCTTCAAAAAAAGCGCTACCCTCTGCAGGGGAAAGACGGACGGTTCAGAGAAGTGGCGGCAATGACAAATCCCCTAACGGGCTATCAACTGAAACAGACTTCGAGCTCACTTTTCAGTCGTATTTATCAGGCCCTTTCAGAGGGGGCAGACCTGTCTCAGGGTCTACAAAACCTCAGCAAACCAACCCTGAAGGAACGACAAAGACCTGGAGGGCTTGGGACACTCACCCATTTCCTGAGATTCTGCCAAGGCTGTTTGTGTGACCTACGGGGGTTTCTGGAGGTCACACGCCATTGACTGGCACAAAACGCTCACCTGACAGCACTGCACAGACACCCTGAAGAGCGTTTCCTGACACTGAAATCCCAAGGAACGTTTTACAAAAATACACACCTTTACTTACTCAAGCCAACCTTGTCCCTCAACCACACAAGTATCTGGGTTCACCTTTCAGGAGTCCAACTGACGCAGCTTACGGTTCCGGACCACTCCTGGCGGCTGCTGTCTCACACACCTCCTTCAGGAAGCCCTCAGTAGAAGGGGATGGAAAACCCCCCTTCTGAAACAAGCTAGGAGCCGCTGGCGGCTTGGGGCAGGACAGCTTAGCAGGAGATCTGAGCTTCAGCCAGAACCCAGGACCCTGGGGTCAAGCAGGAGACCCACCCACGCAGGGCCTAGGCCCGTGGGAAAGCAGGGGGGGGCAGCATGGGCCTGGCCTGGACCCTGGACCCAACCCAAAAGACGCTAGCGAGAACTTAAAACTCAGGGTACGCGCTCTCCACGAGACGTCTGAACCCTCGGCACCCCAGATGTGCGGAGCCTTGGGAGGCTGGGGCTCTGCTACTGAACAGGCCCCTTGTTTTGTAAGGAGCGGGAGTGGGAGGGACGGACACAGGGGAAGGTATGCACAGATCTGCACAGAAGAATGAAGAAATTGAAGGATCCTGAAGAGCTGTAAATACAAAGCAAATGCAAACTGCACGGGACTGCCAGGTCTGTCTACCCCTAGGAAGCAAAGGAATCTCTCGTTGAGACGAAGTGCTGTTTCCACCAGACAAGCCAGCCTCGCGCAGGACTGGTGGGGAGGCAGGTGTGCCTTGCACACACATGCTGGGACTACACTCTTTGTTTTTTAATTTTCTTTTTAATGTTTATTGATTCTGAGGAAGAGAGAGAGAGACAGAGCAGGAGCAGGGGAGGGGCAGAGAGAGCAGGAGACACAGAATCAGGCTCCAGGCTCTGAGCCGTCAGCACAGAGCCCCACAAGGGACTCAAACTCATACCCTGAGAGATCATGACCTGAGCCGAAGTCAGACACTTAATCGACTGAGCCACCCAGGCACCCCCCTGAGGCTACACTCTAGGGTGAACCTCAGCATTGGGGTAGAAGCTCTTCTCTGAGGACAAGAAAGCTGACTGCTTGGACAGGCGAGTGGAACCCTGCAGAACCTCCCGCACAGAAACCACAGCGGAGGCAGAGCCCAGCTGGACTTTTTGTTCAGTCTCCTCCTAACACTCCAGGCCTGGGGGGGCAAATGGCTAGAGTTGTGCACAGAGAAGGAGATCTGCCAAAGGAAAGCTGTCCCTGCCCTCTGGTTTCTCGATGCTGGTCCCAGACCCTAGGTTAAGACAGTCCCCTGAATGTGCTCTTCTCCGCCATCCGACCGGCTGACCCTTTCAATGAGAGGGCAGTTCTAAAACATTTTCACAGGACCACTTTGCACAGGAGTTAAGGATGCCATCGGGAAAACACCTGAGCTCATGTGGAAATCTACCTCTGTGCGAAGTTGGGATAGGCCCCTTTTAAACTCCGTGTCCCAGTTTCCTCATCAGTCAAGTGGGTGAAGAAACGCATCACTTTTTAACCATTTAAAAACACTGAGCGCCTTTGGGGAAAAGCACTCTGGTACTGTTAACCCTTACACACCCTTTGAGAACATCAAAGGGCCCCTCCAGAGTATCTACACCCTAAGTGGAAGTTCTGACTCTTTGGGAGTTATCCGAAATCTGGTGTAAGCTCTGACGCTCTCCCAGACACCCGTCCCACAAGATGCCTGCGGGTTTCGAGGATCGCAAGCCGAAGGCTGAGCTGAGATCTCGTTTTGCGGGCACAAGAGTTGGTCCCGACCTCAACTAAGATCTGCAGGCCCAACTCTAACCGGCGAATTCAACCCCGCTCAGGGCACTGGGGAGGAAGCATCCCCGGGGGAAGGGGGAGCGCCACCAGGAGCCCACCAGGAACCCCCGCGCCCTCGGACTGAGAGAGACAAACAAAGCCCAAACACCTCTGAGCCCCGGGGGCTGCCCGACCTCAGCTGGGGGGGGGGGGGGGGGCTCTCCGGAGCATGCGCCCTCGCACCCCGCCCCGGCGCCGGCCGCCCCCGCCTCCCCGGCGGCGCGAGACGGCGCAGGGCCGCAAGAGGCATGCGCGGCGGCCGCCAGGCCCCGCCCCCCCGGAGCGCCGGAGCCGAGGCGGCGGGAACCTCAAAGCCCCGGCGCAAACCGCCGCTCCCCGCAGCGACCCGGCGGCCCCCTCCCCCGGCGGCGCCCCGGCCGAGCGGTAGCCGCGGTGGGGGAGAGGAGGGTCGAGAGGGGCAAGGGCCCGCGACGGCGCGAGCCGCACCGGCGCGCGCGCGTCCCCTCCTCCGGCCCGAGACAACTTGCAAAAGTCTCCCTTCCCGGGGCGGGAGGGGGAGGGGAGGCGGAGGGAGTCGGCTCGCGCGGCGCCGGGGGCGGGGCCATGACCCCCTCGCGCGGGCGGGCGGGCGGGCGCGGGCTCCGGCCGCCCCTCCCCCGGCGGGGGCCCGGGGGCGCGCGCCCCAACGGCCAACCGCCGCGCGGGCGGGGGCGGCGGGGTCGGCTAGGCCGCGGCCCATGCCCGCCCCCGGCCCGCGCCCGCCCCCGGCCCGCGCCCTTTTGTTATGAGGCGGCGGCGGCGATGATTCAGCCCGCGGCCTGCGCCGGCCCCGCCGCCCCCGGCCAGGACGCGCAGTGACGCGCCGCGGCCCCCCGGGCCCCCCGGGCCCCCCGGCCCCGCACTCACGACGCGCTCCTTGGTGTGCTCCGGCTCGGTGATGATCACGGCCGCGCCGCCCGCCTTGGCCGCCGCCGGCCGCGCCGCGCGCTTGCCCCCGCCGGGGGCCCCGTCGAGCTCCAGGCCGTCCTCGTCGCCGCTGCTGCCGCCACCGCTGCTGCTACTGCAGCGCTCGGGCCGCTCGCGCTTCCTGCCGGCCGGGCCGCCGCGCTTCCTGGGCCCGGCACGGGCCGTGCCGTTGCCCGAGCTCGGCTCCTCCCAGGCCGCCGCCGCCGCCGCCTTCTTCCTGGGCATGGTCGCGCTGGAGGAGACACGGGGCAGCGGCGCACAATGGACGGGTTATAAACTGCGCGGGGGGAGGGGAGCGCAGCCGAGCCACCGGCCTCCACTTCCTCCCCTGCCCTCCCCAAAGTGGCGGCCGCGGGGTGGGCGGAGAGGGGGCGAGCCGGGAGGAAATCGCGCCCCTCCCGGGCCCCGGCGCGCCTCCTCCGGGGAATCCCGCACGGGAGCCCAGGTCTCCGGCTGAAATCCGCTTAGGGAAAGAAAAAAAATGGAGACTCCCCCCGGCCCATCCTCAAGTTAGGTTTGCCTACATCGCATCAACAATTGCAGGCTGGTCCCCGAAAAAGTAAAGGGAAAGAAAAAGGAGCCTCCGCTTGTCTACGTTCTAATTAGAGAAGGCTCCGGGATACTTCAAAGATCCCCTTTGAAAGAGCTTCCCCCACCCCCCCCCGCCGCCCCACCTGCTGCTTTTGTCTCCGCGCCCCCCTCCCCAAGCCCACTCAATTAAATGCAGTTCTCTCTCCCGTCCCCCTCCCCCGCCCGAGCCCCCAATTCCGCGCCAGCCTGGGGGTTCCGACCTCTGGCTCTAATTAGCCTAATCCCTCGAGGTGGGCTGCCCCCCGGCGAGAGGGGGGCGAATAAAGCCGGCCCCCAGCCCCAAACACCTGCTCGCACAAACACGAAAAATAAAAACTTTAATGGTGCCCAACTCTCCCAGCCCCTCCCCAAGCTTGCGGCCCAGCCGGTCCCTCCGATCCCGGCTGCAAAGTGCCCGGCTCCGCCGCTACTTTCCCCCAGCGTCCCTGCGCTTTCGCCCTGTCTGCCTTTTTTTTTTTTTATTGATTTTGAACAATGGGATCTCTGTCTGTCTCCGATTAAACCACGTGGATCCGCCTTCCTTCCCCTTTTTATTCATTCAATCCCCCAACCCCCCTTCCTCAGGTTTTTTTTTTTTTTACCTTTTCTCCTTTAAAAAAAAAAAAAACAGGAAGGAAGGGAGGGGGGAAAACTTTCCCAGATCCCGCAAACTGAACATTGTCGGTTTTGATTTTCAGTCCCTACCTGGTTGGAGTGATGAGAAACCGGAGAGAAAACGGAAGAAGAGCAACTAAAAGATGTACAGGAGGGCTTTTTTTCCACCCCCCGGCCCAGATCACGGCTCCAGCCCACTCACCAGATACACTTAAAATGTAAATACGAGCTTCCAGAACAAATGCTACAACACAAAACAGAAACACATGTGCTGCCGGGCGGCAAGCGAGCGCGCGACCGAGCGGGCGGCGCGGGGCCCGGGGCGCGCGCGCCCCCTGGCGGCCGGCGGACCGCGCGGCGGCCCGGTTCCGCCCCCGTCCGCGCCCTGGGGACTACCGGCCCACCCCAGCCTGCGCCGGGCGCCACGCGGCCACACTTGACCCGCTCGGGTCCTGCGCGTTCCGCAGGCCGCGCCGCGCGCCCCGGGCCCTCTCCGCGGCGCGTCCTCTGCGCACCTGAGGTTTCTTTGGGGTTTAAGAACATGTTAGATTGTTTTTCCCGAGCACGTCTAGACGGGTCACCTGAGGACACTCGCTGGAAAATAGTTACTTTGCTCACGCATCAGCCACCAAGGGACGTGCCCTAATTGAGTGATTGGAATGAAGGATGAATACGATTTGAATAATCTTCTCTTGTGCCGCGGGAAGCTGCGTCTTATTTGCCTACGGACGTGTCCCCAGTATGTAGCAAGCTGCTGTTAACCTGGTAGAGTTACAGGAAGATTTGCTCTGTTAGTGAATTAGCTAGTGATTGATATGCAGGCCAAGGATGCACTAGTCGCTAGTGTTGATGGAAATCTTTCATAAATATTTACTAAGCCCCCAGTACATGTAAGGCACACAGTGAGAGGTGCCGGGGATATAAAGCCGGAAGATAAGATTCCTGTGCTGGTGAAGCACGCTGCCTAACGGGAGACATAGACCATTAAATAAGTAACCAGATGTGTGAAAAGTGATGGGGTTCAGGACACGTTGCCCCCAAAAGATGGGGTGTTGAATATTGTAAGCTGAAGGAGTTTTGAGAAAACCTGCAGAAGCCAGAAAGTCACTGATAACCCCGCCTACCTACCCCTCCCCACCCTCTCCCTCCCAAACCCCTCTTGCCTAAGATAGGTCATAAAACCGTCAGGTGAGACCGGCTTCCTCCTCCCAGAAGGAAAGGAAAATCTTTTCTGAAGACAAAGGAACACCAGGAAGAATCCTAATAAATGACCTTTGCTTAGTGTCTCCCGTCACTACACGTACCTCATACTCTTTGACCTACGCTGGTCCTCCAACACTGTCCACTCTCCATGCAACAGAGCAGGACAATGCACAGGTCTGTTTCTTTCCGTCTTCATTTCCTCATGAAGGCTCTCATGTCACATAAAACTTAAACTCCTGGGGCGCTCGACTGGCTGGGTCGGTAGAGCATGTGACTCTTGATCTTGGAGTCGTAGGCTCGAGCCCCTCATTAGGTGTAGAGATGACTTAAATAAACTTAAAACAAAAATAAGCTCGTACACTCTTCTCCCGTGAAGCTTTGTCAGCATGATTTTCAGACCCAGCCAAGAACCCGAAAGAAGGTCAAGGAAAGCTCTCTCCTCTCCAACGTAAGGTCACAGAGTGACACTGTGTAGGAACTTGACGGCAAGGAAATTCATCCCGTTCAGGGTTCAGGGAAATCCTCCTTTGGGAGGCTAAGCCGAGTGACTTTGAAGCTGGGTAAGATTCACCAGGTAAACAGCGATGAGAAGACTATTCTAGGGTACGTGGAGGAACAATATGGACAAAAGTCCAGGGAGCCTGAGAGACCATGTGGAGGAAGAGTGGGGCTGGGTGAGAAGTGCAGTGTGGCCAGAGCGAGGGACTAGGCAAGAACTAGATCCCACAGCACCCGGGGGGCCATCCTGAGGACTGGTTTTTCTCAGAAGCTCTGTTTTCTCGTCCTGGCGGGGAATGATGTACTGGCTCTCCTCCTGCGTTTTGATCTGAGTGGCACACGGTCTCCTACCAAAGATGTCCACCTGCTTCCTTGTGTCTTAGGCAGAGACTGTTACAAGGAAGTTTCTTCTTTAGACAACTTCCCAAAGATGGACAGGAGTTCTAGGATTTTTGCAATGAATCCATTTCTTAATCATCATAGTGAGAAACAGGATTCAGGAGACAACAAATGTCTAAAGGGAAACAGAGAAACTACGGGGCTCAAATCTAAGGAGTTTGAGCTGTCAAAAGTCGGTTTGTCCAGGGAGCCAAGAGCACTGGTGGAGAAGAACTTTAGAAATGAGAAATCAGGGGCGCCTGGGTGGCTCTGTCGGTTAAGCATCTGACTTCGGCTCAGGTCATGATCTCACAGTTCGTGGTTCGAGCCCCGTGTCAGGCTCTGCGCTGACAGCTCAGAGCCTGGAGCCTGCTTTGAATTCTGTGTCTCCTTCGCTCTCTGCCTGCCCCCACCCCCAACTTGTGCTCTGTCTCTGTCTCTCTCTCTCAAAAATAAACATCAAAAAAAAATTTTTAAAGAAATGGGAAATCGGCTGGTACTTTCCAGAGATGTTTCAGATAGGTCAAGACAGGGAACACATGCACCCTTTGAAACTCTCTTCTTAATAGACCCGCACTAAAAAAAGATTTAGGAGATTAAACCTTGATGCTTTCATATAAAACGTAAGTAGAACGAACCAGAAAAGAATTTTGCCTAAATATGCCATCAAGTCCCCTTCAGCAAACGGCATGCTGATGCTTGCCAGGCCTCCCCGGTTGGTTGGGTGTTTATTCTCCAAGCACCCTGTGTGGCCAATTAGGAGAAGTACTGATAGTACTTGTAGATTTCAGCCCGTGAGTCTCTTTCTTTTCTTTTCTTTTTTCTCGTTCCCCATTATAAAGCCTTTTGCATGCGTCAGAAACACTGATGCAACCAGACGCTAATATCAGATAGCGTCATGTGATCCTAGGTGTGGCGTTGGTGAAACTGGTTTTTCTTGAGGTCGCGCTGCAGTAGAAAAGCACTCTGGGGAGAACCCCCGAGACTGGCCCTACTCGTCGGATGGCAAAAGCCATTTTTGCACGTACGTGCCTCAGTTCCACACCACTCTTCTAGGGAAAGCCGGCGTGGCTTTCCGGGCAGAAACGGGTGTGCTGCAGACACCCACCGCTTCTGCAATGATTGTTACCTAGGGAGGCGCACCCACCAGGCAAGCTGGAAGTGACACTTCCTCCTCCCAGATGTGCTCTGAATTGTATCTCACTTTAATGGAGCAACGTCTCTGGAGACAGACCGGTTTGGTGCAAAACTGGAAAAGGAGAAACGAAGAAGGTGGCTGAGGGTTCTGGGGGCACTTCTAGGTGGCCAGAACTGGGTCACGAGCACTTCACACAAGGAGCTGGGGAGGTGTGAGTTCCGACTGCCAGCCTGGCATCACCAAACCCCACAGCAAGCTGGGGGCTCAGTTGGTTAAGTGTCCAACTTCGGCTCAGGTCACAATCTCACAGTTCGTGAGTTTGAGCCCCATGTCAGGCTGTGTGCTGACAGCTTCGCTGTCTCCCTCTCTCTCTACCCCACCTCCCTGCTCACACTCTGTTTCTCTCTCTCTCTTTAAAAAAAAGAAAAAGGCTAGGCGGTGCTGAAGGTCCCTCCCAGAAATGGAATGCTATTCAACTTGACCACGGAAAGTTACAACGCTAGTGTCTACAAAAGAAAGATCACTGATCATGAGAAAGATGCTAGCGACCAATGGAAAACTAGTCCCAATGGCCTGTGTTTGTACAGTTGGGTGAGGGTAGGGTGCTGTAATTTGGATCTTCACCATCCAACATGGTAGCCATTGGCTCCACATGGTTACTGAGCCCTGGAACCGTGGCTAATGCAAATTAAGCTGTGCTGTAGGGGAGCTGACACTGAATTTCAAAGTCTTCGTCCAATAAAAAAAAAGAATATAAAATATCTCATTACTAATTTTATTATCTTGATCACATGCTGAAATGATAGTATTTTTGGCATTAGGTTAATGGAGTATTAAAATTAACATCTCCTGTTTCATTGGACTCTTCCCGACATGGCGACCACAAAATTTCACATTACTCAGTTAAAATGTTGTGGCTCACGCTTCATTTCTATCGGACGCCACCACATTCGAAAGCGCAGGTGGAAAGCCAGTCATTTGCTCTGGACCCAACGCTCTCCTGAGTTTTCCCATCTGTTAAATGGCACGCTGGCAGTCACGCTAAATTTCTTTTAGGGTTACTTCTGGATAAGTGTTCCCTGGTTCTGAGAATAGTAAGAGGGTAGGGGTCCTTGTCATAGAGTGTGGAAAGGTGTTTTCTGGGAGGGGAAACTCCTCTATCTATTTCTGTCTGTGGGGCTCCAGGCTCCGAGCTGCCAATATAGAGCCCGACGTGGGCCTCAAACTCACCAACCACGAGATCAGAACCTGAGCCGAAGCCGGATGCTTAACGGACTGAGCCACCCAGCGGCTCCCCGACTTTTTTTTAAAGGCTTCTTTATTTTTGAGAGAGCTAGAGTGTGAGTGGGGGAAGGGCAGAGAGAGAGAGAGGCAGAGAGAGCATTCCAAGGAGGCTCCAGGCTCTAAGCTGTCAGTGCAGAGCTCCATGCAGGGCTTGAACTCACAAACCTTGAGATCATGACCTGAGCCGAAGTCAGACACTCAAACAATGGAGTCATCGGGTGCCCCACACTGTCCCTGCTTTAATACGAGAGGGCAGGAGGAATGTGAAATGAAAACAGGCACCCTTGGGAGCTTGACTTTTCAGACCCAGGGCAAACGGGATCGAAATCAGTTTCATGAAGGTCTGCGTGTGCGTTTGTAACCACCGGCCCCTCCAGCCCGTGCCCGTGTTTGCGTCCGCGTTGTTTCTCGCCTGTGATAGAACCACACTTCATAGAAGCTGGTCCCTAACCAAAAAATTGACAGTCTCCTGTCATTTTTTAAGACTAGCCCTCATCCAAGCCGATCAAAGGCACCATCTGCACAGATGCCACTCCCCCTGCCCCCAGCACTCCGGCCACGGGCCGCGTGGACGTATGGTTGTGAGATAAAGAGATAGAAGGACAAACGAACTGCAGGCCTTAGAGATGTTGGCTCAGCCCCAACTGTGTGATGGAGCCCAGAAGCCAGGGAGGTTTCTGATGAGGTGAAGAAACAGTGTGAACAAATAAAACAAAACAAAATGAAAAGACCCCCAAAACCCCACACAAACACAAAAAGCAACAAAACACAAAAAACAAAAACAAACCCCCCCAAAAAACACAAATCACACAAAAACACAAAAAACACACACACGCAAAAACAAAAAAAAAAACCCCAAAACCCCAAAAAACAAAAAACAAAACAAAACAAAACAACCGTAAGGTTTTGTGGGTCACTTGCTTGGTTGACTAGTGGTAAGACAAGGAGAGAAGCCCGGTTCATATGGCAGGAAGCCCGGGTGGCTGGGGACCCCTGCATTTCAGGCCACGCCGTGTCAGGCGACATTATACCAGTTCTTGGGAAAGTGAACAAACCCAGCCAATGGGGGCCTCCATGGTGCCAAATGCCTGGACCGTCTGACAGTCACCTTCACGGAAGGTACGGAGTCAGCCAGGTGAGGCCCAAAGGAGTCCTTACGTTGAAACAAGAAGCATTGGCATTTACTGAGCACTTACTGTGTGCCAGACATTGGGCCGTGTGCTTTACACAGAAAAGGCTACTATTTAACCTTTACGACATCCATACGACATGGGTGGTGTTGTTGGCTCAGTCTGCTCGGGCAGCCATGACAATGTCCACAGACTTGGGGGCTGAAGGGGGAGGCGAGCTTAAACCCCAGAAATTTATTTTTTCCCCATTCCGGAGGCTGGATGTCCAAAATCTCTCCTGTGTCGGACAGACCCAGCCATGGGACCCCAGGCAGGGCAGCCTCTGTGAACCCCAGGCCCCCACAAATGGAAAATGGAGGCAAAACCAGCCATCTTGCAGAAGGGGACAGCCTGGGCCCCAGCACGCCTCCTGGCATGCCTGACGCGTGCAGTGGGGTTCATACCGTCCCCCTCTGCACTGCCCTCTCCAGGGGGGTGGGCTCCTCGCCTGTCAGGGGACCAGCACTTCCTGCCCTGCCTGCTCCCAGGGCTGGCACCTTAAAGGGCTCCCTAGCCTGTAAAGCGCTGTTCCGGAGAGAGAGCCTTGGAAACGGGGGACAGTGTGGCCTTAGGTCAATGCAGCAGTCTCTGCGTCTCCTCCTCAACCCTCTCTGGGCAAAACCCACAAAACAGTGTCTACAAAGCCTGGCAGAACCCCCCCACCCAACGTTCATGTCTCAGTTTCCCTGTCGCTCAATCATTACAGGCTCAGTAGCTGTTAGTGAGTGGGCGACGATTTACTGTGTAAGTGCTCACTAGGGCTCCACGTGACAATGTCAACGTGATGATAAAACCTAATGATGTAAGGAATAATGGTATAATAGTTACCTAGCTCTTGCCTATTTCAGACTAAAATGTATAGTTGCTGACTTCAGGGGCTCCACCCAAGCCGTTCCTGGGCCCCTTCTTTTCATTCCTTGTCTTGCTATCCCTGGAGGAGCCTCGGTTCTGTTCCGAAACCGGAAATGGCAGGTGGATGAGAGCAATGGTATCAGTGGTTCTTCCGGCTTTGAGTCTCAAGAAGAGGGACCATCTTCAAATACAGTGTCCACCGTGGGCAACGGTGACGCTGGGCTCGGAGCTGGATTGTGCCAGGGCCCAGGATCTACTCCAGAACTGTGCTCTTCTGGGAGTGAGCCACACGGGCTGGCCAGTCCCCTGCCATGTGCAGAGCCCTCCCAAAGCCAGGCATGTCGCCCACCTTTTCATGGCCTTAGGTTGGGCTCCTTGACCACAATTGGCACAGAGACGTGGTTTTCACAAACCTCAGCTTCCTCTCCGTTCCGGCAGCAGGAATAGCATGTGCAAGGTCCCGAGGTGAGAGTGTGTTCTGTTCTTTTGGGCAACGTGGAGAAGGAGGAAGAGAATGGCTATAGACCAAGCGCTAGGAAGGAGCCAGTCCTGTGAGGGGCGTTCTGTGTAGGTACAGCAGTGAGTTTTGTAAACTGAGGCTCAGAGATGTTCTGAGGCTTGACGTTGTTCAACTGGTACGTTCCAAGGTGGTGATTGGGACTCTGTGATTTGGAAACCCACAGCCTTTTGGCCACACCTTCCTGCTTCTCAACCCTGAGCCCGGGGTCTCTCCTCGGAACATGCCTCAGCAGTGTTAGGTGCAGGTTGTGGGCAGCCCCCCAGGACCCCAGACATTCTCACTGCCAAATGAAGGGGATGGGTCAGCTCTCCACGGATCTGCCCTGTGAATGTGCTCTGTAGATGTGGACACAGCATCACACCATCAGCACGCTGCATGGCCGTGCTCCAGGGGTGTGCCCTGTGAATGGGGCCAGGGACGCACAGACAGGTACCACAGATGTGCACCGTGAAAATACTTTGTAGACGTGCTTCGCGGGCACGATCATGGATATGCACACAGCTATGCACCTGGGGGTTTTGGCTGGTACTCAGATAAACCTCTAAAAGATTCTAATGCAGGGGCGCCTGGGTGGCTCGGTTGGTGTCTGACGTAGGCTCAGGTCATGATCTTATGGTTCGTGGGTTCGAGCCCCACATCGGGCTCTGTGCTGACAGCTTGGAGCCGGAAGCCTGCTTCGGATTCTGTGTCTCCTTCTCTCTCTGCCCCTCCCTGCTCATGTTCTGTCTCTGTCTCTTAAAAATGAGTAACCATTAAAATTTTTTTAAAAATTCCATTTGCTACAAATTTTTTTCAGGGCATATTAGAAACACATGTATGTGTGTATAACTAGCAAACAAATCCATGTTTTCAATAATGTATGATATAGAGTGTCCTTTTAAGAATTCTTCATTTCAGGGCCACCTGGGGGCTCAGTCGGTTAAGCTACTGACTCTTGATTTCAACTCAGGTCATGATCTTGAGGTTCGTGAGTTCGAGCCCTGCATCTGGCTCTGCACTGACAGTCCTGAGCCTGCTTGGGATTCTCTCTATCTCTTTCTCTCTCTCCCTGCCCGTTCCTTGCTTGCTCTCTCTTTCTCAAAATAAATGGACTTTAAAAAAGAAAAAAGAAAAATTATTCATTTCAGCTTAAAATACATGTTTATTTTTTAAATTTTTTAAATGTTTTATTTTTGAGAGACAGAGCATGAGCAGGGGAGGGGCAGAGAGAGACGGAGACACAGACTCTGAAGCAGGATCCAGGCTCTGAGCTGTGAGCACAGAGACCGACGCAGGACTCGAACCCATGAACCTCGAGATCATGATCTGAGCCGAAGTTGGACAGTCAACTGACAGAGCCACACAGGCGCCCCAGTAGGTGTTTATTTAAAGCAAGATACTCAATCAGGTGTTACATCGATCTTACAAAAGTGAGGAAAGTGTTTCCCAAACAACTTTGTTTCAAGAGGTCAGGATTCACTGTGGCTCTCTGACCTCTCCCAGATCTGATGTTCTTTGGTCTGTGTGGAACCACACGGACTCTGACGATCTAGAAAAACCCACGCTGGGGCGCCTGGGTGGCTCAGCCGGTTGAGTATCAGACTCTGGATGTGGACTCAGGTCATGATCTCACAGTTCGTGGATTCAAGCCCGGCATCTGGCTCTGCATGGACAGTCCCGAGCCTGCTAGGAATTCCTTCTCTCTCCTTCCCTCTTTCTCTGCCCCCGTCCTCAAAAAATAAGTAAATAAACACTTAAAACAAAAATCCACAGTGAACGCAAATCGGGTAGTAGACAGAAGGAAAGCGAGCCTACGGAAGCGCACGCCTCGGAGCCGGTCCGGACCTGATCCATCCGCGGGAGGCTTCTTGGCTCTGCCTGTGTGACCAGGTGTGTGCAACCCGCCATCAAACACCGGCCTGCTTATGGGGCTCAGGAAGCCGGAAGCTGGCAGCAAAGAATGCTGAACCTTGCAGGCGGGAACCTGATCTTGGCCTGAAGTGTCTAGCGCCCGTATGTGAAACAAGAGTCATTTCTGCATCTCTTGGGTTGTTCCGGAAACGATTATTTTCTAGCTGGAATCCAGTCCCCTCCTTTGAGGGATGAGAAAACTAAAAGCCGGAGAAGGCGAGCTGTGTCCCCCTCCGAGCCAAAAGGGGGCGGGCCATGCGTCGACTCCCCGCCCCTGGGCCGGGAGCCACCTTGCCAAGTAAACGACACATTACTTTTTATCTTCTGGATAGTTTAAATAACTATTATTATGCACCCCTTTTTTTTTTCCTCCAGAAGAGTGTGTTTATTCCCAAACCTCATTAAATTGCCTGTGTCTTGGGCTGGTTCCCCTTCCCTACCTTGGAGGGAAGGAAGGAATTTGGCTGGGCACTGAAGGAGTCTCCACCCACACCATTACCTAATGCTCTGTGTCCAAAACTGGGTGCCAGGGGTCTCTGGTCAACCAGTCTGACAGGGAGGGGGGTCTCCAGGTGACTCGGGGGGCTGCGGTGAGCCCCAGGTGACCCCGGGAATGCAGGTAGGATCCTTCTGGAAAGGCAGAAAAGGGTGGGCCCGTCTGAGAGCCGGCGAGGGAGGGAGATGGGGAGCCCAGACTCTGGAACTGGGCTGCCCAGGTCTGCCTTCCACCTCCATCGCTTGCTGTGTGATCTTGGATGAGTTAAAGAGCCTCTCTGTGCCTCGCTTCTCTCCTCTGTAAGTGGGAGTTTTAACAATAAAATCTACCTTAGAACCTCATTCCAAGCGAGCTGGGCCTGGAATGGTCCTCAGCATGTGGGTTGCTCTTCTCCTAGACCTCAGAAGGGGATCCCCTGGAGCCACGGGCCCTGGTCAGGCCACAGCCACAACCGAACTCACGCCAGAGCCCTGGATCACTTCCCGTGTTCCTCTGGACTTCCGTCGTGGCCTCCCGGAGAAGCTGCCTTGCAGACGCCTGTGCCCCAGGCCCCCCAGCCCAGTTCAACCAGATTTTTAAAATAACAGCACACATCAGTTGGGCCCTTACCACCTTGAGCTTTCTATGCAGGTGTGCATTCTATCGGTTAACCCTTACAAATTCCTGAAGTGGTCACCGGTGACAGAAGCGCTCCCTGGGGCTGTCCTTTGTGGTCGCACCCCCTCCCACCCACGGGAGTCCCTAAATCCTGGCAGCCACCAGGCTGTCCTCCATCTCTATAATTTTGTCCTTTCGAGACTGTTTTATAAATGGAATCATACACTTCCTTAATAAGCTTATTTATTTAGTTTGAGAGGAGAGAGAGCGAGCATGCATGGGTGTATGCACACAAGTGGGGTAGGAGCAGAGAGAGGGGAGACAGAATCCACAGCAGGTTCTGTTCCATCAGCAAAGATCTCCATATGGGGCTCAAACTCACGAACTATGAGATCATGACCCGAGTCGAGATCAAGAGTCAGATGCTTAACCGACTGAGCCACACAGGCGCTCCCGTACATTGTCAGTATGAGTCCTTTGTCAGGCAGGGGGTCCAAAGTATTTTCTCCCGGTTCGTAGCTTGTCTTTCCAGCCTCTTAATGCGGTTTGCCACAGAGAAAAATTTCCTAATTTTGATGAAGTCCAGTTTGTGAACTTTTTTTCTTTTATGGAATGTGCTTTGGTATCATGTCCCAAGCCTGGAGCTTCTGGGTGGGTGAAACAGTGGAGACTTGGGGTGAAAGGGAGCTCCGAAGGGGAGCTTCTAACCCTTCCCACAAGCCCTTGCCTTGTGGATCTCTTTCATGTGTCTTTCCTGAGTTATATCCTTTTACAATCAGCCAGTGATCTGGGAAAAAGAGGAAGAAGAGGGAGGAGGAGAAGGAGGAGGAGGAAGAGGGGAAGGAGAAGGTAGAGGAGGAGGAGGAAGAGAGACAGGAGGAGGAGGGAGGGGAGAAGGAGAAAGAGACAGAGGTGGAGAAGGTGGAGGAGGAGGGGGAGGAGGAGGAGGAAGGAAACAACCCCAGCCCTAGGTCCTAAAGACATTCTTCGGTTTTCTTCTGAATGTTTGATAGTTCTATGTTTTACTTTTAAGTCCATAGTCCTTTTGGAGTTAATTTTTATAGGAGACGGGAGGCTTAAGTCAAGTTCATGTTGTAGCCTGTGGATATCCAATCGCGCCAACATCGTTTGCTCAAAAGACCATCCTTCCTCTTCCAAACACGGACTCGTGACCAGGACGCTTGGCCACCTCAGTGCCTTATGTATTCGTGTTCCCTGAAGGATTTTATTTGAAGAGAAAATGTTGCCGCTAAATAGCTTGAAAACTGTTGAACGAGAAGATGCAGGCGTTCTCCTGGCTCTAATACCTTATTAGTTCCAAGCCCTGGGGTGATGCCTGGAGCTCAGCGGCCGGCTCAAAAGTCCCCCAGAGGCACCTGGGAGGCTCAGTCGGTTAAGTGTCTGGCTTTGGCCAGGTCATGATCTTGCGGTTCGTGGGTTCGAGTCCTGCATCGGGCTCTGTGCTGACAGCTCAGAACCTGGAACCTGCTTCAGCTTCTGTGTCTCCCTCTCTCTGACCCTCCCTGCTCACACTGTCCCTGTCTCTCTCAAAAATAAACAAAACATTAAAAAAATTTTTTAAGTCCCCCAGAGAAGGGACTTCTGGGTTCCTGCCTCACACCAGCCCCTCTCTTAGTGTCTGGACCCTCCTCCCCAGACGGGGCCCCTCGGCACAGAAAGGAGCCATCCTCTGAAGGGAGGCTCATTAGTGGGACATCAGGGGACACCCCTGGGCAGGTGCACAGGCCTGCAGGGAGGCAGACGGCCCCCTCGTGAAGAGCAATGATGAGCTGGCCACGAAGACAAGGGACTGGACGTTTAAGGGGAAAGAATGCAGCGGGGGGACCTGCGTCTTCGCGATGCAAATTGAAATACTTGCTTCTACCCACCGGCCATGTGAGGCTGGGAGAGAATTCCCCCAGATGTGGCAGGAGGAGCTGCAGAGGGGCCCCTCCCCGCCCCCCCACCCCCTCCACGTCCCTGCGTCAGGATTAATCTCACTCCAGTAGCGGCGCAGACTCCCCGATGAGCTGAAGTCTCTCTCCTCTCTCTGCCCCCCACCAACTGCAATGAGACTTGAAGGTCGTCTGTCAAAGTCTCTTGTTTTAGACCAGAAATAGCAGCTAAAAGTAGCAGCACGCCGAAGGTGCCTGGCTCGCACCAGGATGGTGCTTTAAGTTAGCAAAGCGTGTTTGCCTTCTGTCTTGGGCCTCCCAACTGCCTGGTGAGGCCACGGGGCGCGGATGGCTGTGCCCACATGACAGCAGAAAAGCCTGGGGCTCAGGAAGGTCGAGGGGCCTGTCTTTCCTGCACTAGGCTGGACGCTTAGAGGGATGGTGTGGCTCACTCACGGCCTCACTCCCCGCTCTGGGAACAGCTTCCAGAACCTACCAGTCGCTCAGTAAATAGTCTGCAGGTGAGCCCAGGAATTCGTAGGGGGACTTAGACCAACAGTCCCAACAAAATCCAGCAAATAACAAGTGACGGGGTGTTGGGACAAGTGAATGGTCCGAGACCTTCTGGAAAATGAGAGGCAACCGAGAGGCCACATCCAGCCCGTGAGTTAAGCCTGGTTTGTACCGGGGCGCCCGGGGGGCTCAGTCGGTTAAGCATCTGACTCTTGATTTCGGCTCAGGTCACGATCCCATGGTTCGGGGGTTCGAGCCCTTTGCTGGGTTCTGTGCTGACAGTGAGGAGCCTGCTTGGGATTCTCTCTATCCTTCTGTCTGTCCCTTCTCTGCACTCTCTCTCTCGAAAAATAAACTAAAAAAAAAAAAAAAAAAAGAGTGGTTTTTACATTTGAACCTCAGTGAAGCAAAATGTCTTCCTCTCCCCGAAGGAACTTCATTCTGCTCCCTGGTTGACCTGTGTTACAAAAAAAAATTCTCCTTGATTATAATTTTAGGGTTTGACCACAAGTAAGGACGCGCTGGGGAACGTTCATTCGACCGCTTGCTGTGTTTGTAGCCACGTGTTACCTGCTAGTGTGCCTCTTGGCTCCGGACCCTCTGATATTCGCTGTCTGGGTCTGGACGGAGAAAGTTGGCCGATCCCAGCGCTGGAGGGAGGGAAACGTGAGCTTTACACGCGGGTTCGGGTGAT
Source organism: Mungos mungo (assembly GCA_004023785.1). NCBI lineage: Eukaryota > Metazoa > Chordata > Mammalia > Carnivora > Herpestidae > Mungos > Mungos mungo. Next base: position 64,323 of record PISW01005687.1, read on the forward strand.
GAGAGGCATCCAGACCACCCGGTAAGGACGCGGGTGGCAGATCGTGTCCCCGGGGCAGAGGAGGCTGGTGTGGCCGGGAGGAGGGGGAAGAGGATGCTGTGGTCCCAAAGACCCGAAATGGTGACCCGCCGTGTGCCAGGGGCTTTCCGGACACACGGGACAGCAGTGCAGTGTCCTTCCCGTCCTGCTTTCCTAGGAAGAAATCGAGGCCAGGAAGTCCTCCAGCTGGTAGGGGCAGAGCGAGGACTCCGGGATGGCTAATTTTATGTGTCAACTTGCCTGGGGCTGAGGGATGCCCAGATAGCCGGTAAGACATTAATTCCGGCTGTGTCCGTGAGAAAGTTCTGGGCGAGATCAGCATCTGAATAGGTGAGTGGAGAAGACTGACCCTCACTGGTTGGGGCGGGCACCACCCAAACCCTAGAGGGTCTGGACGGAAGGAAAGGCAGAGGCAGGGCGGATTGCTTTCTCTCTGAGCTGGGGCGTCCAACCCCTCTGATCCTGGGTCATCAGCGCGCCTGGGTCTCGGGCTTCAGACGAGGACCGGGCCTCACATGGTTGGTCCCCTAGTTCTTGGCCTTTGGGTTCGGACTGGCACTATCCCACCAGCGTTTCCAGCATTCAGACAGTGCACCAGGTGCTCCTCAGCCTCCAGAGTCAAGTGAGCCAGCCCTTCCCAGTAAGTCTCTTTCTGTATCTGTATCTATTCACACGTACAGACGCACCTCGGTGCATATCTCTACCTAGAGCCTAGTGCTTCTGTCTCTGGAGAACCTCACACAGATTCTCACCCAAGGCTGACCAACACCCAGCCCGGCCTCTCTCCTGGACACCACATGGTCTCTAGAAGGCGGGGCTGTCCCCCCTCCCCCAACACTCCCAGTCCTGCAGAACTTGCTCTGCTCTGTTTTGCAACCACAAATACTTCTTAGGGGCCTGCCCTGTGCCCAGCATCATTCTGAGTCCTTCAAACTCCTATTCACCCTTCAAAGCCCTTTCCAAGGTCACATCTTCCCCAAAGCATTCTCCGGTGTACCAATGATGACGATGCTGGGGGTGGTGGTGGAGGAGGCGAGGAAGCAGGCCCTGTGTTTTCCACACCTTTTTTTGTTTAAAGCACAGAGCCCAACGCAGGGCTTGAACTCATGACCCCGAGATCAAGACCTGAGCTGAGATCGAGAGTTGGACCCTTAACTGGCTGAGCCACCAGGCGCTGCTTTTCCATGTATTTTTGCATTTAGTTTACACAGCAGCCCTCCTGAGCAGGTGCTGTTGTTCCCAACCTCGGTTTACAGATGAGGAAACTAAAGCCCAGAGAGGTTAAGCAAGCCGCCCAGGGCTGAACAGCTCGTCATGCGGTATTTGAGCTTGGTCGCCCCCGATTCCACGGTCTGCGATCTCGACCACACACTCTACTGCTTCCAGGGTAAGAATGAGTCTTTTCCCGCCCTTGTGTGTTCCAAAGTTTCAAATCCCTTCCAGATGCCTCACAAATTACATGTCACCTAATCTTCGTAACAATCCGGGGGCAGGTGTGACTGCTGTCTCCATTGAGATGTTTTTGGTGCTCAGAGAGGTGAGCAAAATTCTCAAGCCACACATCACATGGACGGTAGAGCTGGATCGACCCAGACTTGCAGGATCCCACATGCCCGGTTCGTCCCTGATCCACGTCACAGCTTCTTCTGGGGACCCCGTGGAACCTCACTGGATGAGTCCCCTCAGTGTCACCAGCTTCCTCGAGTCCTCCACCGGCCGCAGGGGGGCGTCTGGGGTCGTCACCTCCTCTGCCTCCCTCCCACCCGCCCGCCCAGCTCAGCCCAGGACCCTTTGGGTCCCAGCCCCTGAGAGTTTCATGGGCCGTGGGCCGTGGCTTGAGAGTGAAAGGGAGGGGCCTTTGGAGAGGCACCAAGTTCAAACCTGCTTTGCCTGGCGTGACCCTCAGTGGGCGGCTCGGGCTTCCCAGCTGCCAGCCCAGCCACGCCAAGGGCCAAGCAGGGTGCTGCAGGCAAAACCGCTGCAGGAGAGGGCCGGGCTTCCCAGGCCCGTTCACGCGGCAAGTGACAGGCGTGCACCAGGGGGTGGGGACGTGAGAGCTCTTCTTCCGGCCGGTAGCTCTGCTCGGAGAGGCTGGAAACTCTCTGTCCTAGCGTTCATCCTGACACACCAACCACAGCCGGAAGCACCCGCCTCCTTCAGCCTGGCCCGGAACCCTGGCTACACCTGGCATGAGACAATGGCTCCCTCCCCCCCATTTCACACGTGTATTAAAAACAACGTCTGGGGGCGCCTAGGGGGCTCAGTCAGTTCAGCATCCAACTTCCGCTCAGGTCATGATCTTGCGGTTTGTGGGTTCGAGCCCCACGTCGGGCTCTGGGCTCTGTGCTGACAGCTAGCTCAGAGCCTGGAGCCTGCTTCGGATTCTGTGTCTCCTTTCTCTCTGACCCTCCCCTGCTTGTGCTGTCTCTCTCTCTCTCTCTCTCTCAAAAATAAATAGAACATTAAAGAAACAAATGTCTGAATCAACGACTGAACAAATCAAGGAACTTTTTGTACTTAGTTTCCCAGCAGTAGAATTACTGAAACAAAGGGCAAGGGTATCTAAGGAAAGGTGCCCCGGACCCTGCCAGGAGCATGAGCCACACCGCCCTACTCACCTCCTGGCTCCGGCAGGTGCCTCTTAGATTCCTGCCACCACACACGTCACCACACTCGGCACATCGTTATTGAACCCGAGGGGGAGATACGGGCTCTCAGCAGGTGCCTACAGAGGATTTGACACTTTACATTTTTTAACCTACTGAACCCCCATAATGATCCCGTGGGGCGGGTAGTGTGGTTATCTCCCATTTACAGATGAGGAAACTGAGGCACGGGCCATGAGAGGCTGGGTCACGGGGAGTGCCTCTGTGGCACCCTGCCACACCATCTCCAGCCTTTTCTGCTGCCCTGGAAGGCTGACCCCTGCTCCGGAGGACATTGCATGGGGGGGCGTGGCAAAGGGCGTGGCAAAAGGCGTGGCAGAGGGCGTGGCAAAGGGCGGGCTCACGCGGTGATGGTCTCTCGCCTGGGTCTTGGGGACCACAGGCTTCTACTGCCTGAGGTTCAGCGCCAGAAAACCCTGGCTTAGGGTATTTTGTCCCATTTTACGGTTGCTTACAATGCGGGCTTACGCAGTGGTATGCGATACAGAGCCACACCACCTGCTGGCCGACGCTTCCTTCTCTTTTTGTTATTTTTTCATTAAAAGTTTTAGGGTCAGGGCGCCTGGGTGTCTCCGTTAAGCGCCCGACTCTTGAGTTCAGCTCATGTCAGGATCTCACGGTTCGTGGGTTCGAGCCCCGTGTCGGGCTTGGCGCTGACAGCTCAGAACCTGCTTGGGATTCTCTCTCCCTCTGCCCCTCCCCAGTGCTCGATCTCTCTCTCCCTCTCTCTCTGTCTCTCTCTCTCTCTCTCTCTCACACACACACACACACACACACACACACACACACACACAAAATAAATACAAATAAAACTACACTTTTTAAAAAGAATTTTAGGACCACCTGGCTGGCTCTGTCAGAGGAGCATATGGCTCTTGATCTCAGGGTCACGAGTTCGAGCTCCCCGTTGGGTACAGAGATTATTTAAATAAACAAAAAATGTAAACGTTTTAAATTGTGGGAAAATATACCTAACATAAAAGATACCACTGAGAGAGAGAGAGTGTGAGCTGGGGAGGGGCAGAGAGAGAGACACACACACAGACTCCAAAGCAGGCTCTGGACGCTGAGCTGTCAGCACAGAGCCCAATGCGGGGCTCGAACCCACAAACCGTGAGATCATGAACTGAGCTGAAGTCGGCTGCTCAGCTGACTGAGCCACCCAGACACCCCTAACGAGTTGTTTTATTCTTTCTTGGGGGCAGGCCTTGTTACCTCCACAGAGGGAAACTCAGAAAGGTGAATGGATTCGCTTTAGCTCACACAGGGGTCTGTGGTAAAGCCTAGATAATGCCAACTTCTAACTGTTATCATTATTACCATTATCACAGCTAGCATGCATTGGGCCCTTGCTAGGTGCTCGCAAAGACTCGTGTCCTCTCTCTAGAATTTTATGTAGTTCTCCTTATAGCGCTGCGATGGCGAATTGCACCATCATCTCCCCATTTTACACGTGGCCACACTGAGGAACAGTCTCTCCCAGCAGCCCCGCCAGTCTGTGGAGGAGCCAGGACTTGAACCCAGGTCTTCCACACCACCCGTCCACCCTGACCTCGACCTCTGACTGGCTTCCTGCTTCCCAGCCACCCTGTGCGTGGACGACATCAGCACTTTCTTTACGCGCAGACTTGGGAGCTGGGGTCTGAGATGATCCCATCAGATCTCAGGCAGGGGAGGGGACAGGGGGCCTTTGGGATTTGTCTGCTATCCCCACGGACCTCGCCACCTCTCCTCCCTGAGATCGGCGCTGCGCCCCCCCACCCCTCCCTCCCCTCCCCCTTGGGTGACTTGCTATCTCTTGGCAGAGCCCGAGAGATTGTGCGTGTTTCACTCACAGGCATTTGCAAGTTTGGCCACAATCTCCCTTCGGGACTGGTGAAAACACAGGCCCCCATATGTGAATTTTATGTCTGCTTTCTCATTAAGAGAAGTTTTAGCTCTTTTTGGAAACAGCTTTTTCTACCTTCCAGTTCCTTCAGGCTGGCTGTGAAGTTAACCCTTTGTCTACTCATACCTCTTTTTTAAACAGAATTTTTGGGGCACGTCGGTGGCTCAGCCTGATCAGCGACCGACTTCAGCTCTTGTCATGATCTCACACGGTTCGCAGGTTCGAGCCCCGTGTTGGGCTCTGTGCTGACAGCTCAGAGCCTGGAGCCTGCTTCTGATTCTGTGTCTCCCTCTCTCTCTGCCCCTCCCCTGCTCATGCTCGGTGTCTCTCTCTCTCAAAAATAAATAAACCTTAAAAACATAATCATAAAATAAATGGAGTCTTTTCTTTCTCCTGGAAGCCCCCTCCCCATCTGTTTTTTCATTGAGGTATCATTTGCATACAATGAAAGTCTGAGCTAAATCACTGCCTTACACAGCTCAGCGCCTGGCCCTGGGGTAGGCATCTGTCTCTCTGGGGACCCTGGGGAAGCGGACACCCCCTCTTGGCCTGCACGGAGTCAGCTGGCTAAGAGGAGAGTGGGCATCACGGGGTGGGGACCCGGGAATGAGACAGATGATGTGAGAGATGGGCGTGGCCCCCACTGGAGATGCGGGAGGACCCGAGTCTAGGTCTTCAGGAGGGTCCGTGTGTGTCTGTGTTTATGAAACCCAACCTGACCGTGTGTACTGCGGAAGAAGAGAAAAATGGCACCAGACGCTTGTTAAAAACTGCAAGGAACGTGGTTTGAGAGGACGGCCGCTGGGGACTCTTGCATTGGTAGAGAGACCTGCAGCCAAGCTCTGAGTGCCCCCAGGCAGCGGGGGACCCCCAGCCCAGAGGCAGAGCCAGGGGCCTGAAGAGCGGTTCTTTATCGGCGCCCCCACCAGGAAGGAGAGGCTGCCGTGATTACTCACGACCTGTATTTGCCCAAGGCCCAGATCGGGAGACGGACCTAGCATGTTTTTAGGGGATGGGGTGCCCCCATTTGTAAATTAGTTTTTGGGAGGAAGCTGGGAGGCAAAGAGAGGGGGAGGGGAAGGGAGAAGGGTTCTTATTCAGGGTGAAGGTGAATATCTCGGAATTAATTCGATCTTGCTTTCCTTTATAGACCTGCCCCAGCATTCCGTTCTTCCAGAGAGCTACCTTTTGAAGTTTTCCTTTTACAACTATTTCCTGAGCACTGACTGAACTGTCACTATTCCTGGCACCGGGGATATAGCAGACAAAGACCCTGCCCTTCTGGGGTTTCTGTTCTATTGAAAGGAGACAGACATTCAACAAGACAGGAGGGGAATCGTGACATGTGTTAGAGGATGTCATAGCAGGGAAGGGGGGAGAGGGTGCCACTTGGAAAAAGTTCGCAGTGACAAACGGAGGGTGGACAGGGAAGCCTTCATGGGAAGGAGGCATTCTGGCTAGGGAGCTGGCAGGGGGACAGGAGGACACCAGGGGGAGGGGCGTGGGGGAACACTGGGCAGAGAGAAAAGCAGGTGCAAAGGCCCTGTGGTAGGCAGATGCCCACTGAATCGAAGCTCTATGGGCAAGGAGGCAGGTGTGGCTGGAGTGGAGGGAGAGGGGAGGAAATGAGGTGAGAGAGGTAAGGGGTTTAAGGGACGTGACATGAGGCTTCAGCTAGAGCCCTGAGGACGCTGAGCAGATGAGGGACATGGTTCTTCTTTTTAAAAATGGATTACTTCGTTCTCTCTCTGGCAAGAAGGAGCCAAGAGACACAGCGGGGAAATCAGTTAGGATTGCAAGGTGACAGCCCAAGTGAGAAAGGAGCATGGGGAAGGTGGCAATAAAGGGTATGTTTTGAAGGCGGGGCCATTGGATTGATCACAGGATGCGAGCGAGAAACAAAAAGGTGACTGTAACTTTCAGCCTAAGCATGAAGTCACTGTCATCAGAGGAGGGAGGAGACCCACTGGGTAGAAGCAGGCCGGAGTGGTGGAGGAGGGCCGTGAGAAGAGGGGGCCACTTGGGAGCTCAGTGGGGGACATGTGACCGCGCGGTGCCACGGACGTGCAGGTGGAGATGCTGCGCAGGCAGCTGGCTCCGAGGCTGGAGCTGGGGAGAAGCCTGGCCTGGAGACACGGTCATGTGAGTCATTCGCTTGAAACTACACAGGGTCCCCGAGGGAACAGCATCTCAGGTAGTGGAGCTGGACGGCTGCTCACAGCTCCGCCAACTCAGCACTCACATTTCACAGGAGAAAAAGTGAGGTCCAGAGAGGGGAGGGCTCTGGTCCAAGGTTGCACAGCAAGATAACAAAATTAGGAATAAGACTTTGATTCCCTGGTTGCCAAGATCGGCGTCCTTGCCTGTATCCAGCTTCTTAGTGCCTTTTTTTTTTTTAATGTTTATATCTTTATTTTTGAGCGGGGGAGAGACAGAGTGTAGCAGGGGAGGGGCAGAGAGAGAGGACGAGAGAGAATTCCAAGCAGGCTTCAGGCTGACAGCATGGAGCCCAACTTGGGGCTCGATCCCATGAACTGCAAGATCATGACCTGCACTGAAATCAAGACTGGGACAGTTAACCGACTGAGCCACCCAGGCGCCCCTCTTAGGCCCTTTTTATGATAAGTAAGGCTCACAGGGCCTAACACTTTGTCATCTGACCACCATGGCAGATGGTCACCAGGGAGGGGGGATGGCCGCCCCCAGCCACATGGCCATTGAGGACGTTAGGACTTCTGCCCCTTGCTCCCAGTCCTGTCTATGCTGCCTCCTCCAGGAAGCCATCTCTCCTGCCTGCACCACCTGGACCTTCATTTGTCTTCTGCCCTCTCACCAGACTCTGGGCTCCGGGTCTTTGCTACTTTGTGTCCCATTGCCCAGAGGTTAGCAGCTGGCGGTGGCAGTGAACGTCTCCCTGCCCAGATTCGGCTCAGGCTCCTCTGAATCCTTGCTGGCGAGGTGCTCACCTCTGGGTTTCCGGGGTCCCTGCGCTGTCCCTGCATTCTCTGCACGAACCCGCGGAGCCGGCTCAGCCAGCAGCCCTCATCCCCCGGATCTGATCACCCCGTGTCTGATGGGTTCCTTTTTCCCGCCACCGCCCCAGGGACGTCTGGTCACCCTGGCCTGCCTTCCGCGGGACTGCATTCTTTGTGATGTTTACTTCTGTGCTCAGATCCTGAAATGCCTTCAGAGCAGCACCGGTGAAATGGAGGGGGGGTTCTGATATTCAGAACAAGTCTCTTTCTGCCACAGCTGAGTTTACGTTAATGAAGAGAATTTTGGAAAAGCCCTGAGGTGGGGGCTGGCTGCTGGGAGAAACGAACAAGATTGGAAGCTTGGAACTTTCAGCCCCGCCCCCAGCACCTCGGGGTGGGGAGGGGGGCTGCCGATGGAGTTCAGTAACCAATGGCCAATGCTTTCATCCACCCCACCAATGTAGTGAAGCCCCGATAAAACCCCCAAAGGGCACGGTTCAGGGTCCCCAGATTCACAGAGCTTCCGGGTTGGTGGAGTAGAGGTGTTGGAGGAGGGGCCTGGGGTGGGGGAGGGCTCAGAAGCCCCGCCCCTTTCCCCAGTACACCCTGCCCAGTGCGTCCCTCCTACCCCATTCTTCCCCAGCAGCCTCCTGTTATAACTCAGTGATCAGGGAAGGCACGTTCTGTGAGTCCTGTGGGCAAATTAACCCAACCCAAGGTGGGGGGAGCAGTAGGAACCTCCAATCTGCATCCAGTCCGGTCTAGGGGACAGGTGACAACGTAGTTGGCTTTTGAAAGGGGGGCAGCCTTTTAGGACAGAGCCTCGACTCGCTGGGATAGGAGGCCATTCAGGTAGATGGCGTCAGAGCCCAGTTCCATGCAGGACGCGTGGCTGGTGTCTCCGAGTGCCAGAGAGGGAGACACACCCCCTCATTTGGTGCCCAGAGCACAGCAGAAGTATTGTGTGTAATGAAAACTGGTGTGTGTTCTTTCTTCAAGGCTGCTTAAGCTGGAATCCTCCCCACCCCTCCCCCGGATGTCTCCTCTTGGAAATTCTCCACCCGTCCCCTCCCACTCTGCTCCTTGTCTGTGCCTGTCCACCTTCCTTGCTGTGTCCCTTGCTTGAGGCTAGTCTCTGTCCCCTCCTTCAGAGCCCCCTGCAACAGGACCTCCGTTCATGGCCCTCGTGCCCCCAAATCAAGCCTGCCTTGCTGTGTTTGACAAGTGTCATGAATAATTTTTTTCTTTTTTAATTTTTTAAATGTTTATTCATTATTTTTGAGAGAGAGAGAGAGAGAGAGCGTGAGCAAGGGAGGGGCAGAGAGAGACACACCCACACAGAATTTGAAACAGGCTCCAGGCTCTGAGCTGTCAGCACAGAGCCCAATGTGGGGCTCGAACCCATGAACCGTGAAATCATGACCTGAGCCAAAGTCAGATGTTTAACCGACGGAGCCCCCCAGGTGTCCCAATAATTCTTTTCTTTCACAGGAGAAACCACCTTGTAAGAGGTGTGTGTCTCTCTCTCCGTGACCGTCTTCTTGAAGGAAAAAATAGCCTCTTGGGGGCGGGACCCACATGCTTTCCCATTTCTGTCAACCGTGCCAGGCGGAGCCCAGCATCAGGGACACGTAAGATCAGGGACACGTAAGTGACGCAGGAGTGTTTGGAAGGTGGTGGGTGACCCTGACCAGTCGGATCTCATGCCCCACATTCTTGTCTTTGAGATGATGCATCTGAAGTCAAAGGTGAAGGAGGAGACGTCCAATGGTTTTTTCCAACCGAAGGCCAAGGTCTGGGTGTGAGGCTGCGGGGTTTAGCCTCTGGTTGTAGAGAAACCCGGAGAAGCGGGCCTTTGTCAGAACCATTCCCTTCGCTAAGGACTTTTCCTCCCCACTTAGCTCCTGAAAACGGCCATCTTTCCTGGGTGGGCAAACGGCCCTCGCTCGTGTGCCCGTGCAAGGCAGAGCTCTTGGGCCCTCCTGACATTGGGGGCCGGGTGGGTCTGTGTCAGGGGGCTGCGCGGGGTGACACCCCTTCCCCGGCCTCCACCCGCTACGTGCCAGGGCCACCCCTCCCACCGTGACAACCCGGCGTGTCCAGACACTGCCAGGTGTGCCCTGGGAGCAAGCCGCCCCCCCCCCCCGCCGCGAGTCACTGGACACGATCATTGTCATCTGTGGCAGCATGAAGGGAAGCTGCAGTGGGGCCCCGACGGGGGGGGGGGGACCGGAACCAGATGGACAGTTTCGATCGCTACACTGAGGCCCGCGCGATGGGCACGTGTCTCCCAGCGAGAGGGGCCTCAGAGACGGCTTGGTGTCGTCACTGTTATAAACGGTCCCGGGGCCGGGGAGGACTCTGAGAGACCCGCCGGGCTCCTCCCGTACCCTGGGAGGGGGTGACAGGAGAGGGATGTTGTGGGTGATGAAGAAAGATCCAGATCCACCAAGGGAGGGGGGAGGAGGGCGAGCCTGGCATCTGGTCCTGGCCCCGCACAAGACAGCTGTGTGACCTCCGGCTCGCCCTTAACCTCTCTGAGTCATGAGGCTCCGTGGCCCCCAGGGGTGGGAGATGCCGGGAACACAGCGTGTGTGTGTGTGTGTGTGTGTGTGTGTGGCCCGTGGTTGGCTTGCCCCATAGACGCTAACTCTCCATTTTCGCTCTGAGTGATGCCGCTGGGCATGACTGCGGGCCTCAGAGCCTCGTGATGGTGAACCCGGGAGAGACAGAACCAGATGTCAGGGTGGCCCGCCCCACGCAGATGTGAGGGCAAGTTCACGTCCAGTAGTTGTGCTGTGCGGGCAGCACTGAGAGCCAGGAAGGAGGAAGACGTAAAGGGTTAGAATCCAGAGAGGTCCTTTGATGACTTCCTGCTTCGCGCTGGAGGGTCCAGGGTTCTTCGAGAGTCTGAGTTTCTTACAAACATCTGGGGAAGATGAAAGGAGCACGCGCACGAGCCGCATGGACGCACACGGCGGCTTTCGAAGAAAGAGGCTAATCTGTTCGGCCTGCTTCAGTGCCGGCGCGCTGTGCCGCCCGGGCCCCTGCCAGCCCCGAAACAACCGCTCGCGGGGGTGGGGTGGGGTGGGGGGATTTGCCGGGGGCCCCACGGCCACAGAGAGAGTGGACGTTGCTCTGCACCAGTCCCAGAGAGAGAGCAGGTTAGAGCTCACCTCGACGCATATTGGTTGAGAGAAGTGAGCCAGACACACCGAATCATTAGCCCCCAGGGCTGGTCTCTGAGGCCTCTTCTCCTCTGGGTTCTGATAAAGGGCCCAATGTTCTAGTTTGTTCTGAAAGGTCCTGGATTTGAAGACCTGAAGAGTCAAAGCCTTCCTTCCCTCCCTCCCTCCTTCCTTCTTTCTTTCTTCTTTTCTTTCTTTCTTTCTTTCTTTCTTTCTTTCTTTCTTTCTTTCTTTCTTTCTTTTTCTTTCCTTCCTTCCTTCCTTCCTTCCTTCCTTCCTTCCTTCCTTCCTTCCTTCCTTCTCTCCTTCCTTCCCTCCCTCCTCCCTCTTTTCCTTTCCTTCTATCCATCCATCCAGTGGTATTATCCAAGCAAACCCCTCCCTCCCCCAACGAGTTCAGGGCAGCCTACCCAATCTCTGTGCAGATGAACCTTTAAATCGATCTCATGCCGAGGACACAGTTTACATGTCAGTGTGCGAGGCGTCTGTATCACTATCGGGTCGAGTCCTAAGTTACCTAGAGGCCGGGAAGGCGTAGGTAGGCAGCTAGTCCAGACTCTCGCGACATTTCAGTCTTCTGCGATTTTTCTCTACACTCCTTGCTGTCTTCCCCCTTTTCGCTTTACCCCTGCTCTCGCGCTTCCAGCCACACAGCCTCCTTCTGTCCCTTAAGCAGGCTAAGCTCTGCCCTTGCTGTCCCATCTGGCTAGATGGTGCTGCTCCCAGATACCCCTGAGTTCTTCGGAGCCCTCACCTCCCTCGGTATCTGCTCAGATGTCACCTCCTCCAGGCAGCCCGAACGGAAGTGCCCCCAGACCTCTGCCCCCTTCTCTGCTGTTTCTCTCCCCGCACTTACTGCCAGCGGGCACACTCCGCATTTCCTCGTCACCGTAAGAGCCTGTCTCCCGCTCTACACATTTGCGGCTCCAAGGATGGAGTGACAGCTAGGTCCCCGGCAGCAGGACTTACACTATTTTTAGAACAGGAAGTGAGTTTGAGATCTTTCTGGCACCCATCATTGCAAGGACAAGGAAGCCAAGAGCGGGGGGTGGGGCGGTGGGAGAGCTCGTCACCCTCACGCGGCGGACGTAGTGGGGACACCTGTGTCCCTGAGCCTGCTGTGGGGCTCCGTTCTTGCTCTGTGACCCTGGGCCGAGTTCCTCCGGCTCCGGGCTGGAACGCAGGCGAGCCGCTGCGGGTACTAGAGGAGGATGGAGGCGAGCAGCCCAGCAGATGACACTGCAGCAAACGTCAGCGTGTCACTCGGAACCCACCGTCATGAAATAGGGCGTGTGGTTCCCAGGACGCAGGCCAGCCTGTGTTCTCTCGAGCTCATCTGGGTATTTTTTTAGTTTACTTATTTATTTTGGCGGAGAGGCATAAAGGTGGAGAGAGAGAATTCCAAGCAGGCTCCGTACTGCCAGCGCAGCGCCCACCCCGGGGCTCGAACTCACAAACTGTGAGATTGTAACCTGAGCCGAAATCGAGTCGGACGCTTCACTGACTGAGCCAGCCAGGCGCCCCTCGCCTGGTTTTTGAAGGGAAACTAGCGGGGAATTTCCGGGAGTCGGGAACTCTCGGACTCTCGGGGTTGGCTCAGGCAGTGGTGCTCAAGGCCCAGCAGCACCTGGAGGTCGATCATCTGCGTTTCCAGCACGTTCCCAGGTCATCATCGGAGCTCTCAGCCCAGCGCCGCCTTGTCTTTCTCCGCCTTTGCTGACGGAGGCCTCTCCGGCTTGTGGTTCCGGTTTCTGCCGACTCAGCCCATTCAGCTCCTTCCTCCACCCTCCCCGACCTGACCTGCCCCGATTTCCTCTTTGGTCCTCACGCATGAGGAGCCCGATGAAGGCCTTGAGACTTTGAGACCATGACCTGAGCTGAAACCCGGAGTCCAACTTTCCAGGGTGGCCCTTGCCAGTTGCTTTGGCCACCCGGACCTCAGTTGTTTTGGCCTCAGTGAATTGAATTTCTGAATCAGGCTACCCATCTCTCATCGCAGGTCGCCTCCTCCAGGGAGCCTTCCCAGACCACCCAGTGTTGGCTCCTGAACCCTGTGCTTACCCCTCCATAAACGGTCCATTTCCTATGAGGGGACTGTGAGCCCATCAGGGAAGGGATCATGCCTTAAAGGGCTCAACTTCCCGAGTCCTCTGGGTGTCCTTTTCACAGAGGCCAGCAGAGGGCGCCTCAGCTCCACTATTCAGCCTCTGGGCTGCAGAGCCCGGCCGCTGCTCCTGTCCTCAGGAGGCATCTGGACTATGGTGAGGGGCTCCCCTTGTTGTTTGAAAACGGGTCACCTGTGATTAAGAGCCCAGGACTTAGGCCATACGTTCATAACTGTGAGATCTTGGGCTTGGCCATTTGCCCATCAGACCCTCAATTTTCTCTTCTATAAATTGGCTACAATAATACCTCTTAGGATTTTGTATTTAATAAAATGGTCACATGAAATCCTTAGCCCAGCCTGGCTCAGGATTAGTGCGTCTGCCACTGACTAGCTTGGCGACCATGAACTAGTGATTTCACCTCTCTGTGCCTCTGTTTTCTCATCTGTGGAATGGGAATAATTTTAACTACCTCTTCATAGGGCAGTTGTGAAAATTAAAATAATACATATAAAACATCCAAGAACGGTGCCGGGCATGTGGTTGTGCTATATTATAATTTCCCTTTTATTATTATTATTTTATTATTATTACTTGGTGATGAAGATTATGGTCGGTGTCACATTGTAGCTGATCGGGGGTCCAGAGTGTAGGCAACTCCACCGTGCTCTCCTAAGCTCTCCCTGCTCCCCCCGACCTCATGCTCCGGGCGGGGTCACGCTCTGTATCCCAGCTTCTGGGAAGGGTCGGTTGAGGCTTTTGGCCCGAGCTGGGGTGCCAGGTAGCATCTGGAAACTGGGTCCCCTGGGTCAGGCTGCAGCTCACAGCAAAAGTGGGAGCCTGGGGTGCCCCCAAGAGGCCCCCATGCCTACACCACCCCAAGACCGAGACTGCCCTGGGTCCTTGCACAAGCCCTGCTCTCTGAGGTGGGACGCGGGGTGGCCAGGTCAGCCTTACAGCCAAACTTGGGGGGGGGGTGGCTGAGCTGCATGCTCCCTCCATTGACATAAAGGGGCAAAAGAAAAAGAACAAACCCCATGTCTTCTTTTTCCCTCCCGGAGCAGGCTGCTAGAGCAACATCTCCATCCATTAAGGACAAAAGTGCACATTTTGGAGCTGGGTGGTCTGGCTTTGAACTCTGACTTTACTTCCTACCAGCTGTGTGACGTTGGGCAGGTGAATGAGCCTCTCTGAACCTGTTTCCTCATAGTGATGCCTGGGGGATCGAAGATGTCACGTGGGCGTTGTATGTGTGCCTGTCGCCGTTGTGTTCGAGATTCTGTGTGGTGTTCCGTTAAACAACACAAGATTAGGGTTGACCCTTGAACAGCGCGGGGGTTCGGGGCACGGACTCTGCACGATGGAAAATCTGCCCACAACTTTTAACTCCCTCAAAGCTTAAACTCCTTCTGGCCCACTGTTGACCAGAAGCTTTACTGAGAACATAGGCAGTCGATGGACACGTGTTTTGTAAGTCGTATGTACTATACGCTGTGTTCTTACAATAAAGTACGCCAGAGAAAAGAAACTGTCAAATCATAAGGGAGTGTGTAGGGGCCATGGGCAGGCCGCCCCAAGATGGGCCACTTCAGCATGAAGATTATTTTAAAAAATTTTTTTAAGTTTATTTATTTATTTTGAGAGAGAAGGAGACAGACAGTGAGCAGGAGAGGATCAGAGAGGGAGAGAGAGAATCCTAACCAGGCTCTGTGCTGTGGAGCCTGATGCGGGGCTTGAACTCACAGACCGTGAGATCATGACCTGAGCTGAAATCAAGAGTCAGACACTTAACCTACTGAGCTGTCCAGGTGCCCCTGGTATAGAGATTATTTTGAGCCGATGGCAAATGAGACCCTGAGGGCTCAAGAGAAACACTGCCCCTCCCATAACTACATAGAAGAATCTAAATGGGGGTCTTTCCCCAATCAGGACTGTTACAGAGAGAACTTTTATCTGAGCGACCCGTCTGTATGGCAGGAGAGACTCTAATTGCCAAACGCATGCTCCTCCCGTCGCCCTGTGAAGTGCATTCCTTTCCTCGGCAGAAGGCCCAGACGCCTGCCCTTTCTCTTTAGCTCAGGTGACGTGTGTGTCTCATCTTGCCTCAATGTCTTTGGAATCTCTACGCCTCTGTGGATTCCCCGAACGCACTCTATTAAATTTTATTTTCTTCCGTTAATCTGTCTTAAGTCAGTTTAATTCTTAGTCCAGCTGGAGGGACCCCGGAAGGGGGACAGGAGTGGCCGCTTCCCCAACAGAAGAAAGAATACATTCGTAGTGCTTTACCGTATTTACTGAGAAGAGAAATCCACATGGAGGCGGGCCCATGCAGCGCAAACCTGTGCTGTTCAAGGATCCGTTGTGTATTCTCAACATGAGCTGCGGGCCTGACCCTGAACTTCATGTGCTCCGGTCTCTGAGTGGAGAGGTGGGCTGCTGCCCTTGGGGATGATGGGGAGGCTCCTGGGAACACTAGCCCTTTCCCGCTGTGACAATACCACACAGCACCACTGAGAGGTGGCATCATCATGCCCATCTGTGGGTAAGAGAAGTGAGGTCCCAGAAGGTGGGGTGACTTGTTCAAGAGCCATATCTGCAAGACCAGGTGGGTCAACAGCTGCCTCTGGGATGGAGGAGGGGGCACAAGAACAGGGACAAAGTCTTGCCCTTGACCCTGACCGCCATCCTGGTGTTCGGCTCAGTGCATAAAGCCAGGGGGCGCCGTGCGCCTTGCAGAAACTCCTCTGGTCCCTGGTACCCCTGGGGTTGTCCTGCTGAGCTGCAGCTGCGTCTGACTACAGATCTCTCTGAGGACAGTTCTGTGAGGACAGCACTGCAGCTGGTAATGACCAATTATGCCCATCACTGGCCTCTTGGGAACTGGGCCCCCCTCCAAGCTGTTGGCTCCAGCACCCCCTCCAACCTGTTTTCTGTTTCTGCAATGTCTTGAGTGTGCCCCAGCTGTCTGTGCTGTGAATTTAATTCTCAGGATGACCCTGAGCTTGGCAGAAGACAGGGACAATAGGAATCTAATACGTGCGTGGGTGGTCAGGCAGATGGATGGTAATCAGCTGTGCCGCTAGGATTCTTGAGGGGCAACTTCACCTTAGAATACTGTATAAGGGCCTGAGCTGGCAAGGACAGAGGCTCAAGTAGAATACTGAACAAGTGTGTGTGATTCAATGGGGGATGAGAGAGTAGGAGGCTGTAATGGAGAAGTGACAGGCCCGTGTTCAAATCCTGGCCCAACCACCGTATAAGTGACCAACACAGCTCCCATGTTCCATTTCTCCCGGTGACATGGGGTCTGATTCTCCACTCCTTACCTTGACCGAAAGGACAAGTGACTTCTAGGTCAGGATGCTGGGAGGTTTTGCCCACCTGCACGGACTTCCTGGACCCTCGTAACCATCACGTGACGTGAGGCTGTGCCAGAGCTCCGGCCAATGAGGACCCCGTGGGGGCAGGATCCCAGGTCAGCACTTGCTAACCTAGCAGACGGCAGCCTCGCGAACAAGCCAAGTCCAGCTCAGACCGACTCCGTGCAGCCCCGGCCCACGAGCTATCATACGGGCTTATCATCTTCAGCCACTAAGTTTTTTGTTTTTTTATGCAGCAATAATTTGTTGATACAGCCATTTATAGTTCAAAGACCATGGTCAAATTGCTTACCCTCTCTGAGCCTCAACGTCTTTTTTTTAATTAAATTTTTTTGAATGTTTATTTATTTTTGAGAGAGAGAGAGACAGAGCCCGATGCAGGACTCAAACTCACGGACTGTGAGATCATGACCTGAGCCAAAGTCGGACGCTTAACTGAGCCACCCAGGCGCCCCTGTGCCTCGATTTCTTTATCTGTGAGATGGGCATGCAAGCAGCCAATGGCCCAGAGGTTGCTGTAAAAGCAGCTCCCTCATCTTTCCTTATTTTAAAAGGTTTTATTAAGTAGTCTCTACACCCATCCCAGGGCTCGAACTCACAACCCCAGGATCAAGGGTCACACGCTCCGTAGACTGAGCCACCAGGTGCTCCTCTCCCAGATTGAAATGATGGAAACAACAAAGGTCTGCTTCTCTCCCTCACTTCCGGTTGATGGCAGGCGGGCTGGCGGCTCAGCTCCTCACGGTTGGTAGAGTCCCGGGCTGGCCAAGTCCCCGTCCTGAGCGGCACGCTGCACGCCAGAGACACCGGCGGGGGCTTCCTCTGGGGGTTGACTGCTCGGTCCGCTCAGACGTGACCAGTCTGGCACCTCCATTCTCAGCTGATGGCCCCCAGCGCCCGGGGCGCCGGGCAATGCCAGCCTTCAGGCCCGGAGAGAGCCGGAGATAATGGGCGAATGGCATGTGTATGCGGGAGCAGTTTTCTCTGCTCTTCCCGTCCAGGGAAACCAAAACAGGGGTGAGAGCCGTGCTGGTAGAGGGGATCGCCGCAGCTCCGTTCATTGAGCACCTACTATGCATCACTGAGCCCTCAGCCTCATCTGACAGAGGATGTGGCTGACAGCTAGAGAGCCTGCCTCGTGTGGCCAGGTTGGTGGCAGACCCAGAGTCGGACCAGGCTTTCCAGAAACAGGGCCTGCCGGTCACAGCCGTCGCTGGAGTCCCATCAGCGACCGTCAGAAAAGCTGTCTATTCCTGCGTTTTTCATGCCCCGCCCCTTCCGGTTTCATGGTCTTCCCCTGTGGGAATCCGGTGTGAGCACCCCCAGCGGACTGATTGCAGGCTCTTTCTCTTTGCGAAGCCGTTTGTAACACTCACCACCGTCGAGAGCACCCACTTCAGGGTGTTGAGCATTTCGTCACGGAAACCTCTCCGCGGCCCTCCGTCATCGTCCCCATTTACGCAAGTGGGAACAGGTGTACAGAGAAGTCCAGTGTCCCGTCCAAGGTCACGCTGCTGGTGAAGGGCTGGGCCTGGAGCCCCGGCAGCCTGGCCCCAGGTCTCCCCTGTTAACTGCTGCGCTGCAAAGGGCCTTCCCGCCTTGGGGCTTGTCTGATGTTCCCCCAACACTCACGTGCGAGTGCGTGCACGCACCTCCCCCCCCCCACCCCCACCACCACCCCCACCACCAAACCTGAGAGATGGGCAGGGCGGACTTCTTCCTCCCACTCTATGAATGTGAGCCATGTTCAAGGTCATACTGTTGGTCGCCTGGTCCTGAGAACAGCGCCCTTTGCACCCCTGGGGGCTCGGGGAGAATGCGCAGTGGGCAGCGGAGTTCTGATCAGCGACTGCTGTGATATGAACCACCCCAAAACTGCATGGCAGGAAACAACCATTTAGTGATGCTGACAGACTCTGGAATCGGAGGAGGTGCCATGAACGGGGCGGCTCGTCTCTGCACTGACCTGCCTGGGGCCTCAGAGGCTGAAGAGTAAAAGCCGGGGGTGACTCAACGGCCGGGCACTGGACTCGTTCGGAAGCATCTCCTTTCTTCCCTCAATGGCAGTTGGTGCCACACTCGGTCGGGCTGCTGACCAGAGCAGCTGCACACGACCCCTTCTCATGGG
Source organism: Mungos mungo (assembly GCA_004023785.1). NCBI lineage: Eukaryota > Metazoa > Chordata > Mammalia > Carnivora > Herpestidae > Mungos > Mungos mungo. Next base: position 82,692 of record PISW01005687.1, read on the forward strand.
TGGGGTTTCCTCATGGCCTGGTGGTTTCAGGGTCGGTGGGGTCTTACGTGGTGTCTCCACAGTGAGTGTCCCAGCCAGCGAGATGGATGGAGGTCACGGACCGGTCCTGACCCAGCATCCCTTTGCCACGGCATTCTGACGGCTGTCGACCAGCCACCAGCCTGCCCAGGTTCAGGCCCCAACGCTATGTCTCCATGCAGCCTCAGGGCCACGAGACGCTGGGACAGAGAACGTGGAGCTCTAATGGGATTTGGCTGCGGTTAGCATTGACCCCCAAGCATCCCGTCACCACCTTGTGGCCCAACTCTGGGTGTGGTTCTGGAGCTTCCTTCCCTCATCCTGGAGGATGTGCTCCTGGCGGCCAGCAGGGGGCGCCCAATGCCCTTCTCCTGGGTGGGTTCGGAGGGGACAAGGGGGCACGACCCTGGTGGCCTCTCTGGACACCATTGCCCAGCAAGGAGCCCTGGAGGGGGCCCCAGCTGTGTCCACATCGTGTCCGTCCCGCTGGGCAGTCTCCACCACAACAGCCTGTTGATGGCTTTCCCGGCTTTCCACCAGCTGTGACGGCCCTGCAGCACCCCCTAAGGGAGCACGGGGGCGGGGGACAGGGGGATGCGGCACCGCCTTTGCAGCTGGATAGATTGCGAGGCTGGGTAAATCCCCCTCCTGAACTTGGGATCTCCCAGTCACAAGAGTAAGGGGGTTGGGCCACAGGACCCCCAGTTCCCAGAACTCCAGTGAGCACCTGAATTTCTTCTCAGGTGGATACCTCACCTCCCGAGGCTGACTGCAGGCTCCCTGAGGGCAGGTTCTGTCCTCTTGACTCTGGGCCAGGCCCTTTGCCACTCGGGGCCTCAGCCTCTCATCTGGAAAATGGGGATGCTGACAATATCTGCGTCAGGGAGTCGTTGGGAGGTAGAAAGACTCACCAAAGCACCTGGCACCTTAGTAGGTGGTCAGCACGACTGCTGGCCTTCTTCCTCTGCTGAGGGTGCTCCCTGAGCCCATGGAGGTAGGTTCACTTCGGTCTCCTGGGGGTTTGGGGAGAGTGTGGGTGGTTGAGTGCAATCCATCGCAGGGACTTCTAGATGCAGTCCCCAGAACAGGCCTCCTGGGACTGCCCTCCTATGGCTACGAAGTGAGGTTTCCGAAAATACCCCTTGTCTTTACAAGGTGCCCCACTTGACCAAGGCCTCTGTCCGAGGCGCGTTTGCTGTGTGGGCGTCATGTTGGATTGTAATAGTAGGCGGGCATCAGGCCCGGGACCCAGGGAACAGGCTGGGGACTTCTCACAGGAGTACCAGGCAACCCCTCCTAGGAGTGAACACCTACTGTGTGCCAAGGTCCTGACTCTCCATGTGGGGAGGGCACCACCACCTGGTCTTGGAAGGACCTCCTCTCCTGTTGTCCTCTCTGCTCCTCGCTGCTTGGCCGCACAGGAACTGTGATAATGCCTGCCGTGTCCCCTCACTGCCCTCCCCATGCCTCAGAGGGACCCCGCCAGGCCAACCTTGCTCACCCTCCTCTCTCCTTCCGCCCTGCCTCAGCCTCCCCACTGTCACATCATGGCAGGTGCAGCCCCCAGGAGCATTGACTTGGCCTCACTGACCGGCTGAGATTTGTCTGGAGGGCGGGGGCTAGAGTGTCTTGGGGCCCCGACTAAGGAACTTTCTTGGCAATAGAAATCATTTATCCTTCCTGAACATTCCTCTCAGGTTTGACCTGTGAGTCTGGGGCCTGATTGGAAGTGTTTGAAGAAGCAGCATTACCTGCTGAAAGTACATCATGCCATGGCCATCGGGACACACAGGGGTCAGAGGGTAGGGGTGAGGGGAGAGTGGGGGCCTCGGGGATCAGGACTTCTGTTTTGGTGAATTAGCCCTTAAACTTTCCAGGACTCCGGGGAGCCTTGCCTTTGGTGCAGCCAAGGTGCCTGATGTCAGGGCCACCGCATTTGGGCGTGTGGGCCAAGTGCCACATGGCCTCAGGGACGGCGTGTGGGCCAAGTGCCGCATGGCCTCAGGGACGGCGTCCAGACAGGCTGTGTGTGGTGGCGGCCCTTAAATCGTGCACTGTGGCCCCCGCACCTGGTGACCTGTCAGTGCTGGTCTGGCCCGTGGGGTGGTTGGAAGCCTCTGCATTCCAATGACCGGGAGGAAGGACCCTCCACGTCCCCTTTGCTTTAACTGTCCAATGCACCTGAGTGCCTGCCTTGATTTCTCTGGACTAGTCCTTATCTCTTACAGCAGAGAGAGGCTGGGTCCTCCTTTCTGGGCCCAGGAAGCCGAGACACGGCCCCAAATCACAGTGCCGCCAGCCCCTAACTCTGAGCAATGCCTCCACCCGGACACGGCTGTCCAGGCTCCGGCCCGATGGACCTCTGATGGGCTGATGTTTGTCCCAGTTGGGCCCACGCTGGAACAAAACAGAAGCTCCAAATTCCAGCTCTGCCGCTTTCTCTCTGTGTGATCACAGGCCTGCCTCTCATATCCTTCCAAATCTCAATTTTCTCGTCTACAAAGTGGGAGTAATATGAACACTTGTATAGGGAACCTGTGGGTGAGTCGTGAGGGCACAGTGACGGGGATGGAGCAGACACATGGCCGTCGTCAAATTCTCTTCCCCGTGAAGGTCAGTTTTCGCACCTCTGTCCCACCTCGACCTGACTTCCCTTTCCCTCAATTCAGGACAGTCAGTGTAGAGGGGGCCCCTGAGATCCTCAGCTCCAAGGTGGCCGTTTAATCTCACCTATGCATTTTTAATGTACTGACTTGGCCTGGTAGGGATTTTCAGCAGATCTATTTAAATGACAGATAAGAATCAATTGCCATTAGCCTGGCCATCATTCATGTGGATGGGGTTTTCATGCTGTTCGCTTTTGCTTTCTTTTTATTATTTTTTTATTTTATTAAGTTTTTTTAAAATGTTTTATTTATTTTTGATATAGAGAGAGACAGAGCATGAGAGGGGGAGGGTCAGAGAGAAAAGGAGACACAGAACCGGAAGCAGGCTCCAGGCTCTGAGCTAGCTGTCAGCACAGAGCCCGACGCGGGGCTTGAACCCACGAACGTGAGATCTGACCTGGGCCGAAGTCGGAGGCTTAACCGACTGAGCCACCCAGGCGCCCCGATTTTATTAAGTTTTTAATGTTTATTTTTGAGAGAGAGAGAGAGAAACAGAGAGCAAGAGGGTGAGGGACAGAATGAGAGAGAGAGGGAGACACAGAATCCAAAGCAGGCTCCAGCCAGACTCTGAGCTGTTAGCACAGAGCCTGATACAGGACTCAAACCCATGAACCATGAGATCATGACCTGAGCCAAAGTCAGATGCTTAATGAACTGAGCCACCCAGGCGCCCCTGTTTTTTATTTGAGAGAGAGCATGCGTGCATGTGAGTGGGGGAGAGGGGCAGAGGAAGAGGAAATCCTAGGCAGACTCCGTGCTCAGCACTGAGCCCAATGTGGAGCTCAATCCCATGACCCTGGAATCAGGACCTGAGCTGCAATCAAGCACCGGATGCTCAACCTACTGCGCCACCCAGGTGCCCTGCTTCCATCTTCTTAAATGTTTTACATTTATTTATTCATTCAGTAAATGTTAGCTAAAGGCCCACAGTGTGCTGGGCTCCGGGCGGGTCCTGAGGATGCTGGTGACCCAGGCAGGCAGGTGGCTCAGTGGATGGAGTTTAGGCACACTTGCGGGCGCGGATGAAATCCAAGTAACACACAGATAGATTACATAATTACAAATTGCATAAATCCGTTGTAGGAAACAAACTCATTTGCTTTATTAAAGCTTACATGACAAAGGTAAGTTCCAGCCAAGCCGTGGAACCTGAACTTTTGCTAGGATAGTGTAACGAAAATGAAAATAACCTGACCTGCTAAGGCTGTATATGTAAATGAGCTCCTTATGTAAATGAGCTCCTTCACTCCTTACTGAAGTCCTCATAGCTGAGTGTCATTATCTCCATCTTACAGAGGAGCACACAGAGGTCGAGGGGTCAAGTGACTTGCCCGAGGTCACATAGCTTGCAAATGGAGCCACCTTTGAACTTGGGTTTGTTTGATCTTTGAGGGCTGTAATTACAGACCTCATTGCCCAGCCATGGGGCTGGGCTCCTGCTGCTGTATTTGTCTGGCTGGTAAGCCTAGGCAGGGAGCTCCTAAAGGCTAAAGGGCTGAGGGGAGCAGCAGCTGGGAACCCCCCTGGGGATGAGGTCGCCCATCTGAGCTGGAAGAGGGGGTGGGGGTGAGGGGTCCATGAGATTCGGGAGGAGCTAATGCCAAGGCCTAGTGCATAGGCCTGTCTCATAACAGACGGGAGCCAGTGGTGTCTGTCTCCGGCCTCCGCCTGTATGCCAAAGCTAAGTGAAGGTGATGGGGTGTGGATGGGGTCCCCAACTGTCTCTACACAGCACCCGATGGCCACATGTCTCATGCACGGCCTTGACTGCTCACACTTTCAGGGCTGCAGACAGGTAGCCTTGGAGGTTGGGAGCCCTGTGCTCAGAATCTGAACTTCCTGCTTCAGGACCACCTACTACCGGGTGGCCCCAGACCTATCCTCGCGGGTAAGAGCCTGGACTTTAGAAATTAAAAGACCTACAGATACAAATTTCAGCTTTCCACCTTCTAGCCAGGTAACTTTCGGCAAGTTACTTCTCTGAGCCTCAGTGTCCTCATCTTCCACATGGGCGTCATCAGATCTGCTTCTGAGATCTTGAGAGAGGAAATAAGATGGTATATAGCGCAGCATTTCCCCCAGCTTCTGGATGATCACATACGGTCGGTGGATGAGCGTAAAGTCAAATCCTCGTCTTCCAGGAACTTGGGGTGTCTGCACCTCCCCCAGCTGATGGAAAGAGTCTGCAAAACAAAGTAGGACCCGCGGATGTTCTTTCTCTGACTTTGTCCTAACCGCACGGGTGCTTCTGTGTGTGAGAATGTTGTCCCTTTGAAGTAGTGACCTGTGGGGAGGCTCTTCCTGGAACTTGGCTTTGAATGTGCTCAGTGGAAGTGCTTCATCTTCTGAAGGTGGATCTGGCCTTTGGAATTAGCAAGGAGTCTTGTAGACCCTAGATTGCTGATATTGGTTGGGGTTTGTGCCCGGAAATGCTGGCAAGGGTGAGAGAGTTAGGGCAGCCAGGAGCCAGAAGGGGTTCAGGGAGGTTTGCAAATAAATGCGTGGAGGATGGTTCTATTATGGGTTAGGAAGAGAACCCCTGGGCTTCGAGGTAGCAGGCGCCCTTGGAGGCCGACCTTGGGCAGAGGGTGATGCCCTCCCAGGAATGACTGTCCCCAGACATCCCACTGAGATCATGTCATCTGCAAGTAGACATCCTGCTTGAGGACATTTAAGCCAAAAAGGGAACATATTTTGAGGATTCAGGGTGCTTCAGAAACGCGGAGAGCTGCCCTGGGCTCAGGAGCTGGGCAAGGGCATGGCCTCCTTGCCAGCCTGCCTTGCTCTATTTCCATGGACTGTCTCTCTCTCTCTCTCTTTAATTGTGCTAAAATATACATCGCATAAAATCTTTTATTGTAACTGTTTTTAAGTGTCCAGCTCAGGAGCAATAAGTGCATTCATAGTGTGCATCCGTCACCAGTTTCCAAGACCATTTTTATCTCCCCAGACAGACTGTCTGCCATTAAGCATGCATCCCCTTGTGCCCCTGTCCTCCCCCTGGACACCACCAATTCACTCTGGCTCTCTGAGCTTTAGGTCTCTCTCTCTCTACCTAGCAGAACATTTCCTATCTATCTATCTATCTATCTATCTATCTATCTATCTATCTATCTATCCAGCTATCTATCTATCTATTAAGTGTTCATTTATTGAGAGACAGAGCACAAGCAGGGGAGGGGCAGATAGAGAGGGAGACACAGAATCCAAACACAGTCTCCAGGCTCCGAGCTGTCAGCACAGAGCCCAACGCGGGGCTTGAACCCACGAAACATGAGATCATGACTTGAGCCGAAGTCGGATGTGCAACCGACTGAACCACCCAGGCGCCCCGAGTGTTTTCAAAGTTTATCCATGTTGTGGCATATATCAGATTCTCATTTCTCTTTTTTTTAATTTAAGAGAGAGAGAGAGAGAGAGAGAGAGAGAGAGAGAGAGAGAGAGAGAGAGCGAGCAGGGGAGAGGGGCAGAGGGAGAGAGAGGGAGAGAGCATCCCAAGCAGACTCCATGCTCAGCACAGACCCGATGCGGGTCTTGATCCTACAACCTTGGGATCATGACCCCAGCCAAAAGCGAGTCAGATGCCCAACCAGCTGAGCCCCCCAGGCGCCCCTCCTGTCGTTCCTTTCTAAGGCCGAGCGCCACTGTGTGCCCGTGCCACGTTGTCTATCCACACCTCCATCTCTGGACAGCTGGCTTGTTTCAGCCTTTCGGCCGGCGTGCTTAATGCCCATAGCAATTCCTCTATCTCAGCCTCTCTGTTTGCATCTGGGACCAAACTTTTGCGGAAGGTGTGGGGGGGCTTGCAGCTTTTGAGTTTCAAGCGCTCAGTTCCAGTCATCCAGCCGAGTCCCGGTTCCAGATTTCTGAGGCAGCGACCGTGACTGCTATGTGCACATGCGTTGGCACTGGGCCCCGGGGGCGGTAGTAAGACGGTTGTTGTGATCCGCTCTCGGCAGGAGGGGTTGGTTCTCGGAAAGGAAATGGGAGTCCTTTGTGACGGGAACCCTGCGTAAGAAACGCAGCTGGGCATCCCTGGATGGAAATATTTTCATTCCGAGGGACCTATCTGGAATGTTTCAGTGAGGAGACCAGAACGATGCTATTTTATTAAATCGTAGATCTTTATTAAAAATATTTTTGTACTTGAGAGTAGCTGACACGCAACGTTGCATGAGTTCCGTGTGTACAACACAGTGAATCAACTTCTCTATACGTTATGCTGCGCCCCCCGCCTGTAGCACCGTCTGCCGCCACACGACGCTGTCACGGATCCCTGAATGTGTCCCCGCGCTGTGCCTTTCGGTCCTGCGACTTACTCATTCTGCAACTGGAAGCTTGCACCTCCTTCTCTCTTTCGCCCATTTGGCCCGTTCCCACCGCCCCCCGCCTTCCCTGCAAAGATGCTATTTTAATTTCAACATATTTGCATGCTTTGCGCCTTCTGGCTTATAGTTTTGGGGGTGGAAGTGTGGGGCCTCTGTGAGTCACGCTGGGCCCTGGTCAGGCCGCCATCTTGACCAGGTGCTGGGGGGCCTGTTTGCTCTGGGGACCAGTTGGCTGGGGGTGTGGGGGAAGGGCGCACCAACCAGCTTCCCAGGCCCTGGAGCAGTGGGGGTCCCCACCCAGCCCTGCCTCTGCCCCGGCACCTCACTCATTCTTCTCCAACTTTGGTTTTGTGAGTATGAGCTGCCATCTAACAGTGTGGCATCAGACTCATCTCTTGATGTTACCCGATCTCAGCTTCTTACTGATAAAATGGCAGATAAGACGCACTGTGCTTTCTTTAGTACATTGGCAAGGAGGTCACATGAAGCTGATGACCACAGAGCAGGGGTCTTAACCGGGGGCCACTTGTCCTCCCCCCACCCCAAGAGGGAGAAGTGGCAACGTCTGGAGTCCTTTTTGGTTGACACAGCCGGGAAGGGTGGGTGCTGCTGACGTTAGAGGGTGGAGGCCAGGGGTGCTGCCCCGAGGGCCCCGCCACCAGCGTGGTCCGGGCCAGCGTCAGCAGCGCTGAGGGGAGCGAGGCTGGCCCGGAGCAGCCTGGGAGAATCATTCCTTCTGCGCATCTTTCCTGGCCTGTGGGGAACAGCAGAGCGTTGGTCGGGACACAGGTAGAAAGGACCCAGTCCCTGTCTCCAGCGAGCGGGGCAGGGCAGAGGGTCTAGCATACGGGGACACCTTTCCTACTCTGTCTACATCACAGTGTGGCTTCAGTTCCCGGAAAGCCGGGCCCGTGGCTGGGGTCAGGCCCTGCTCGAGGCCGAGCAGACTCAGCTGGCAAAGCGCGATGCCTGGGGGCTCTTTGAGACACAGGCTCAGCGGGTGAGTACGTGGCCTTGGGTGAGCACAGCCCCTGTGGGCCAACAGGTGCTTCCGGAACGCTTGGGGAAGCTGCTGCCCGGTGGCCTCACCGGGCGATGTTGCTCCGCCGACCGGTTATCGAATGGATGGCGGAAACACGGGCTCCCCTGACCTCTCAGAGTGACCCACGGTTTGGGGGAAAAGGAGTGGAGGCGGGTTTATCGAGGTTTTTCTGAACTTGCAGCTTCTGCTCAGCGAATCTTTGCCTCCTCTGCCACCTGGGCTTTGGGAGTGGGTGGGGGCAGGGAGGAGCCAGAGAAAAGACCCTAGAGACCAGGAGAAGACATTCCAGAGGCCTTTATACCCATCAGAGGACGGGGGGCAGGTGGAGGTCCAGGTTGCCAAAGAAAAACACGGAGGAAGATTCTGCCTCTCCTGCGCTCCTTTCCTGACCTTGGGTGCAGCTTTCTCTAGGAGTGGAGAGCCCGGGCCGGCCCTTCTGGGTGCGCGAGGTGGGAAAGGCAGGAGCCATGAAGCTGCAGCCTCCCTACAGCGGCGACCTCTGCCCTGGCCAGGGCTATCGGGAAGGTGCTGGAAGGAAGACGAGGGCAGCTGTAGTGGACAGCATTTCTCCTCGCAAGGCCCCCAGAACCAGAAACCAGCCTTCCTGACTCCGGCCAGGCTCTCTTAAAGGAAGCGCTCTCCCCGCTGTGATGTCTACAGGTGGAGGGGCCATTCTCCGCCCGCCTGCCTCTTCATTCCTCCTTGAAGCCCTGATAATAAAGATAACGAGGCTCTAACAATGATGAGGGCTTCCTGCCAGCGTCGATGACGCAGTTCTGGTGCTTTCCATCTCATTTAGTCCTCCCGCCCCTCTGTGCCATCTCCCAGCTGGCGCTTGGCCGGCCGTCTCCCAGGTGGGAATCCAGTGAGTCGGGCGTGTGCGGATCTCCCCGGGGGTGCGGAACGTTCAGTCCCGCCAGGGCCCGCTGCACCCTCTGTGACCTGGGCTCGCTTGGGTGCCTCGCGGAACCTGAGGCTTTGGTTTCCTTCAGCCTTTAACTCAAAATAGCCATCTAGTGCGCTCTCAGTGCGACCTCGGGCAAGTGGCTTTTCTCTCAGAAACCTGTTTCTGTCTTTGCAAAATGGGAGAAACCTTGCGAGGCTCACATAAGTGATGCATGGAGAGTTTTTAGTGGATAAAACGTGTGAGAGTCCAAACCCAGGATCATCTCCATCCTTATCCTCATCATCACCATCATCACCACCATCATCACCATCATCCTCACCATTGTCATCACCGTCATCATCATCACCATCACCATCATCATCATCCTCACCATCATCATCCTCATCCTCACCATCATCCTTACCATGATCATCATCATCATTACCATCATCACCATCACGATCACTATCATCATCATCATCATCATCACCATCATCCTCACCATCATCCTCACCATCATCCTTACCATCATCATCACCATCATCATCACCATCACTATCATCACCATCACCATCATCATCATCATCATCATCACCATCACCATCACCATCCTCACCATCATCATCATCATCATCCTCACCATCATCCTCACCATCATCATCACCATCATCATCACCATCACTATCATCACCATCACCATCATCATCATCACCATCACCATCATCACCATCATCACCATCATCATCACCATCATCATCATCGGCAGGGGTCAGCAAACTTTCTCTATAAGACCACACGGCAAATATTTTAGGCTTTGAGGTTCCTACAGTCTGCTGGTACTAAATTCTATTGTCTCTTCAAAGCAGTCAGGGACAAGAAGCAAATGGGTGTGGCTTTGTTTCAATAAAACTTTATTTACAAACACAGGTGATGGGCCAAATTTGGCCTGAGGGCTATAGTTTGCTGATCCCGGATCTCAGGCCTGAGGCTTGACTGCCATTAGCAAAAAGTAGAGCAGGGCCTGGGCCAAGTTTGATGTGAAATGCAAGTGTCTGTGTGTGAATAACTGTCTGTGAGTGCTTGGAGGGCAGGGGCAGGTCTACCTTTGAGACCCCATCCTGGGTTCTCAGGGGCACATTATGAGGCCAAAGTAAGTATTTGTGGGTAAATGACTTTTTCTGATGACCAAATACTTAGGCTTTTAATCAATTCAGCAGATATTTGGCTAAAATCTGGCGGCGATTAAAAAGACAATAAAAATCCAAGCAGGGCCAGGCTCCTGACTGTGCATCGTACTTTCCTGAAAAGCTGTCCTTGTGGGGCGCCTGGGCAGCTCCGTTGGTTAAGCATCCAACTCCTGATTTCGGCCCAGGTCATGACCTCACGGTCGTGAGATCGAGCCCCAGGTGAGGCTGTGTGTGGAGTCTGCCTGGGATCCTCTCTCTCTGTCTGCCCCTCCTTCGTTCTCCAGTTTGCTCTCTCTCTCTGTTATTCTGAGAAAAAAAAAGTGTCTGTATAATCAGAGCCACCATTATTGTCTATCCCCTCGGAGCTGGACTCCAGAGCCCTTTCCCTATGGTCTCACTCAATCTTCCTGAGAACCCTGTCAGATCAGGACGATTGCTGTTACTCCAGTGGGACAAGGGGGAAACTGAGGCTCGGAGAGACGAGGTCACGCAGCTGGAAAGGCCAGAGATTCAAACATGAAATTCCAACTTCAAAGCATGTGCTTTTCCACGTTCCCTGGTTCAAAGACTCCCAGTCTGGGGATAAACCTTGACGCTCCCCTGTGCCCATGCCCAGTGCTCCTTCCTGGGCCGGTGGGCAGCTGTCAGTGCTTACGTTTTCTGCCTTCACCCCCTTAGAGGCCCCCACCTTTGTTCGCACCCCTCCTCCCTTCGCCGCCCTGGCAGCTTCCTGGTCCATCAGGCTGACTGGTGATGGATTGCCTGGCCGGCCCGGCCCTGCCCAGCCTGCTGGGCCGGACCCGGTCTAGTGCTTCCTCATGGGCTGCCAGGGGCCGCCCCCTGCGCTCCCGCCCGCTTGCCTAGCAGGTCTGGCAGGTGAATGACTCACACGCCCCGGCCCTCTGCACACTCAGCGCGGGAGCCTGCGCACCCGACCCCTGGGCTCCTGCCTGCCCTGCCAGCAGCTGTGACCGACAGGACCCTTCCCCGCCGGTGGCGCCTGACCCTGCCACCCGCACGCCTTTCCCGGAGGGCCAGAATCGGACTGCACAGAATCCAGGTCAGACGTGGGTGTTTTAAACACCTCTGTCCCTCGCCGAGTTGGAGGAGGATCCTTTGGAGGTCACGGGGTATGTGCCTGGGGTTTCTGCTGTCGTTGACACCCTTGGGCTCCGGGCCCAGGGACGCCCAGCTCCCTCCCAGTCAGCGACGGGGCTTGGGGACGCTTTGTGCCAGGCTCCACGAGGAGGACTCTGCTGGGAGCCTCAGTGGATGTGGCCCTGACCTTGGGGGCCACCTGTGGGGCAGGTCAGGGCAGCGTGCGGGTGAGGAACGCAGAGGGAGCCGGGCAGAGGCGTGGCTGGCTGCGGAAGCTTTCCCAGATTCCCTTCTCGGGGTCACAGAGTTTGATGGTGGCAGCCTGGCATGGCCTTACGGGACACCTAGTTCAATGGCGTCATTTTACAGCTGGGAAAACTAAGGCTCGGGAGCACAGGGAGGATCTCAAGGTCACACGGTGAACCAGAGGGGGAGCGGGGGCTGGAAGCCGGCTGCCTCCTCCCTGCACGGGGTCCTTCCTGCCCCCTCGGTGCCCGCTGCCCACCCCGCGGCCCTCTCCCACCTCCTCCCCTCCTGGCCACGTTGCAGGGAGGAATGTGCCATGCACAGTTTCACAGGCAGGATTTTATGGGCTCACAGGTGGCACATGTTAAAGGTCACCCTGTGTCCTGGCTGTGAGTCCCCGACAGGTGGCTGTTGGAATCTCTCCGGCGGTGCTAAGCTCGCTGTTTTTGGAGACAGCCTCTTGCATCTGCGTGGCTGGTGGCCGGCGACGATGACATAGTGCTTGCCGGGTGCCCACTTCGTGCCCAGCGCTTTGCTAAGAAAGCACATCACATGTGCTGTAGCTCATTAGTCCTCCCGACCCCCCTGTGAGGCAAGTAGCGTTGTTACCATTCTTGTTCACAGCGGAGGAAACGGGCTCAGAGAGGCTAAGTAACTCACTTAGGATTTCACAGCTTGGAAAAGGGGAGCCGAGATTTGAGGCCAGTCAGGGCTGGTTCTAGAGTTGACGGAGCCCTTAGCCCCCTCACTTCCTGCTGCCGAGAGATGATGAGGCTCAGCAGGCTGGGGGGCTGGTGGGGCCTGGCCAGGCTGAGCTTGTAAGGGGGGCGTTTAGATGATTGTGCGTTTCTCTGGCTGGCCTCCCCGGGTTCTAGGGAAACAAACGTTACTCCTGAAACTTTTCTCCCTTCCTTGCTTTGGCTTCGTGGCAGGCTGCTCTCTGCCACACATGGCGACCCAGTGGCAGAGTCCGGCACAAATGGGTAATGACTTCCAGGGCGGTCTGTGTTGAGTGAAGAGTGAGGGTTAAGAGCAAGTGGTCCAGGATTTCAGCACCAAACACCATGGTCAGGGGTTTCTACTGAGCCCAGCCTGGGCCGGAGAGGCAGGGGGTGTGGCTGGGCAGGGCAGAGGGGACGGGAGGGGCTCGGTCCTGCGTCTCCTTTCTTCTCTTCAGGGTCACCTTCCAGAGTGGCCTCTACTAGGCTTCGCCTGCCTTTGTCTGTCTCTGAAGGGTCCTCTGGTGATTCACAAGGGCAGTGCCTTGCCCAATGGCGCCTGTGTATAAAGCGAGCCCACATCTGTTGTCCCGTGCGTCTCACACTCACCTGGGGGGGGGCTGGGCAGGGCAGGTAGGATGAGCCCTGTAATTGAGGGGCAGAGGCTCAGAGAGGTGAGGTGACCTGCCTGAGGTCACACAGCTAAGAGATGGCAGAGTGGGAGGCTCTCCTGGCTCCTAACAGAGTGTGCCAACATGAAGCTGGCCTCTCCTCTCCACTTTCCCCTGGAGGATCCAGAAATTTCTAAGGTGAGGCTGCCTCCCCAGCTTTTGGCCAATGAATCAGGATCTCCTGGGGCTTGGCTGGGGACCGGCCACCAGCTCGCTTCTGTCCCTTTGAGGGCCGAGTTCCTCGGGGAGCGATGGCAGCATGCTCTCCCCCTGGGGGTCCTCTGTTAGTGGGACTTTGGGGTCTTCGGGGGGGTGGCTGGTCTGGCTCCTTCACATCCCTACCACCTGGAAGGTGAGAAGAATCCCTGATAACTTCATCCATGTTTTCCTCTCAAAGACAGTCTCACGAGTGATTTCATTCTGTCCTTTCCTCCTCCTCCTCCCAGTGATTAATAGTAATAATAATAATAATATCAGCAATGCTGACTACTAGTATTGCCACCATGACTACTTTGCCACTTGTCGGGCCCTCACCAGGTGCTCAGCTCTATGTCACGTGTCCTGCATGCCACCCTCATAGAGTGGTCCTGACAGTCCAGGTTTTGCAGATGAGAAAGCTGAGGCACAGAGAGGTAAAGTCACTGGCCCAGGGTCACACAGCTGGCCCATGGCACTGAAATCATCACTCGGAAAGTCGAAAGCTCATGTCACCCAAAGTCACCATCCAAAGTCATGTGCTAGGTTCCCGGTGCAGCCAAGAGTGGGGTGGGGGTGGGGGGCTGGCTTGGCTTGGTTGTGTCTGGCTTTTAAGCTCCTCCCACTCTGTGCGCAGAGCCGGGCAGGGCTGCGCTGGGGACTCGAGAACCACAGGTTTTGGTTGCTCTGCCTCTAAAATACTATGGGACACTCCGGGCATGCCACTCACCCTCCTGGGGCCGGGGCCACTCTGTCTGGGTGGAGGGGCTGATAATTTCTCCTCTGTGATCTGACCGAGGGCTGTGGGTTGCAGTCATGGCTGGGGATGCCTGTAAAACCCTGACTCGGCGCGCGGGTAGGGAACCAGCATGAAGGGACTAATTACCCAAACAGCGTCTCCAGTCCCCTCGGTGCCTGGGACAGGCTTGACATTTAATCCCCACAATTACTGGGGATGAAAGAACTGGAGCTGAGCTCTGCAGTGAGGAGGCCCAGGCTCAGTGCAGCAGCTCGCTCAAGGTCACAGGACTAGGAGGTGGGGAAGCAGGGCTTTGGGACCAGTCTGTGTGTGGCCAGAAGAGAGCGCCTCCCCAACCCTCATGGGAGACAGCCCCCTGGAGATGGGGGGGCTCAGGGTTTTTAGTCCCAGAGAAGCAAGAGAGTTAATGGTGGGGATACTCATGGGGGCGGGGTCCCAGGAGCTTAGCAGTGGGTCCAAGGTAGGTGAGGTGGTGCTGCCATGAGGTGAATTCCTAGCTCCCCTGCTCAAGGCTCCCCCCACCTTGCCTTCCAGCAGATTGAGAGGGAGCCTCTGTCCCCATCATTCCTGGTCTCAAGGACAGAGCCACCTCTTGTTCCAAGGGGATCAGGAAAATAGGGAGCTCTCCTGAGTCTTGGGACCTGCTCTGTAGGTAACGTTGACCCCTGACCCCTCCTGCTGGACCAGCCGGACCCAGCTCAGCCACCGCACAGAGACTCCTGATGCCCCAGCAGAGGGAGGGGAGGCAACGGGGCTGGGTAGCAGCCTTGCCCACCTCCTCCTTCCCCATCGCACCCCGTCCCCTGGTTCTCTGGAGCGCTGCCGTGGTGAAATCTGACAACCATTCATTCTATCTGATATAAAGGCTTCCAATGTCGTGGTTTGAGACAGGCAGAGGGTGGGGAGGGGACCTTGGGCTGGAGCCAGGAGGCTGCTTCTGCTCTTGTTCCATTCTTCACGCCCCATGTGACCTTGAGCAAAGCTTTTGTCCTCTGAGGGCCTCAGTCATCCCCTCTGTGGATGGAGGGGGTTGGCTTGGATCATTCCTAAGGGCCCTTTCAAGCTCTGGAAGTCTCTGAATTGCTCACACAGAAAGCCCCAAGGTGCCCTCTGGCTCTTCGCCAGCCGTCCCTCCTCCCACGTGACCATGAGGCCTGAGAGCATAGGAATGTGGGGAGGCTTGCGTTTGCTTTTCATGCGTGGCCACCTGGCAAGGACTGGAGTGACCATCACAAAAACCTGTTCCTCTTTAGTCTGGCCGATTCTGGAATATATCCAGGATGCCCACGACTGCCCAGCTGCAGGAGGGCCCTCCGCCTTGTTGTTAGTGGGAGGAAAGTATGGACTTTAGGGTCAGACTGAGTTCCAATCCCAGCTCTGTCCCTTCTGGTGTGTGGACTTGGCCTTAGGGTACGTGTCTGAAATGGCAGATGCTAATACTGAACTCGCTGAAGTGTCGCGCAGGTTAAGTGTTATCCCAGGCAGAGTGCTTGGCCTGGTGCATCGTAAGTGCTCAGTAAAAAGCAGGACACGTCCCCGGCCCCGGGGCCATCCCAGTCCCCCTTCCCAGAAAACAAATAAGGCTCCAGAGTGGCAGGACACCTCAATGGGCTGCCCAGAACCTTCATGCCGTGAACAGGTGTGTCCAGATGTGCTGGGGATGATACCATGCTCTATGGTCTTTTCTCTTCCTCTTCCTTAAAATTTCTCTGGAAACGACACAACTGGACCACATGCCTCAGTGGCTTCTCTCTTGAGACTGCTGGGTTCTTCATCCCTGAGTCTTGCTTCCCCCACAGGAAATTGGAAGCCCTATGCTCTGGCCAGAGAGTAGCAAGGAGGGGAGCAGCCTGCTTCCCCCAGATCCTTCCCTAGATTCCAGCTGGCTGGCTCTAGCCACTGATCAGAATTCACGAGGTATGAGGATTGGCGGGTCAGCGTGAGATCTCTTAAATTAACTGCAGAATAAGACCCCTTAACACTCAAGGCTCCTGGCAGGTGGTCCAGAATTCTGAGATGACACCCGGGAAATAGATTGGGGTCAACTCTGACACAACCGTGTCCCCAGGTCCAGTCCTGGAGCCACTGGTCAGGGAGTTTACTACACTGGGTCTATTTTGTGGTTGCCCACAGTTCAGAGACGTGTGGTTTGGGATGGAGCACATGAAATTCCCTGCAACGTGTGATTTCAGGCAAGGGGGTTCATGCTTGATCAGACTACATGCTGCTGCTTTTAGTAAGTTGTCTCAAAGCTCATCATCCAAGGGTACTTCTTTGTTCCCTCTCCTAAAAACCAGCATACTGTTCCCTGCTTTCCCTGGAATTCTGGCCAGGGCTGTTCCCAGTTAGCAGAGAAACTGTATCTATCTTCCTCCTGCTTCACTGGGTGGGAGGAGTCGTGTCCTCTAGTCCCCTTTCTCTTGCTTTTCAATTGTATTCATCCATCCATCCATCCATCCATCCGTCATCCATCCATCACCCATCCATCCATCCATCATTCATCTATCATCTAATGATCCATCCATCCATCCATCATTTATCTATCCATCCATCCATCCATCCTTCATCTATCCATCCATCCATACATCTGTCATTCATCTATTCATCATCTATCCATCCATCATTCATCCATCCATCTATCCATCATCTATCCATTCATCATCCAGTGATCCATAATTCATCCATCCATGTGTCTATCTGTCTATTCATGTGTCCATCCATCTGTCCGCCATCCAACAATCCATCCATCCATCCATCCAATTGTCTGTCCATCCGCTCTTCCATCCATATATCCATCCATCCACCGATAGACCGTTTCTTGAGTGTCCACTTTGTGCCAGGCACTGGATCCTGGAGATAACAGCTCTGTGCAAAACAGACATGAGCCTGCCCTCAGGCAGATTACAGGACAGCAGGAGCAACAGACAATTTACCAAGAAAAACAGTACTTGGTGCTCCTGCCTTATCGCCTCTGTTTATTGGTTTTCTTATGTGTTGCATGAGATGATGGCAGTGCCTATTTCATGGGATTTTGGTGAAGATTTGATGAGGCAGTACAGGTAAAGTATTGGCCCGGTACCTGGCATGTAGTAAGTGCTCAGTAAATTGTGGCTATGATGAGAATGATGGCCACGATCATGATGAAGACGACGATGATGGTGAAGGTCATCCAAACCAGGGCCTGGCACTCCCCAAGCAACCATATGTGTCCCTGAGCTGTACCTGGCAGAATGGCTTTCCTGAACAGCAGCAGAAGGTACTAGGGGAATGACGAGGGCAGGCCCCATGCCAGCTTCTCAGGGTGGGGCATGCATGGCGTGGATGCGCCATCTGGAAGCAGGGGCTGAGGGCTTCTTGGGGGAGCTCGAGCCAGCATAGCTGCCTGGCTGGTTTGCCCAGGTAGGAGTTGGTTGGGAAGCTTCTCAGGGCAAAATAAGCCACGACACCAGGAGCCGCAGATTGTCCTCGCAGGGGCTGGGGTCGGCTGTCTGGAAGCTTCCAGAAGTGAAGGAAGGCAGTGCAGGTGGGGATGAGCCTCTGTGCTGGGAGCTCAGGGGAGACAGCTGGAGCTTGGGGGGAGCAGCCAGAAGTGGTCGGGAGGTCCCTGGTCATCCCCCCTCGCCCTCCCCCGGGGCTGATCGGGGTAGGGGCACGTCAGCCTCACCTGTCGCTGTGCCTCCAGATCGTACAACAGTGCCAGGCACATCGCAGACACTTATTTGGGGAGTGCCTGGGAGTGTTTGTTGAATGGATGCTGAGGCTCCATTGGGATGGTCTAACGTGACCATCGTGCTGGCTTACGTGGGACAAGCAGCGGTCCCAGAACCAGAGGGAGATGCGTCCGTAGCCTGACTCCATCACCTGCCTGCTCCGGGGGACCGTGGATAAGACACTTCCCGTTTCTGAGCCTCAGTCCCCTCATCTGCAAAATAGGAATTGCCGTCGACACCGAGGGTGGTTGTAGAGATGGGAGACGGTGCCAGGGTTAGAAGGTACCCAATAAAAGGTGATACTGTTGTCATCAGCCGTGTGTCTGGGGTGGTACCCTGAGTTTCAAACCAGGACTGGGGGATGGGGCTGGTGTGGACAGGCTATCTGCTGAATCCCACATTTGAAGTTTGAGGGCGGGGTGATGGGATAGAGTCTGATAGACGGGAATCTATTGCTTTCTCGCTGTGTGACCTTAGGTAAGCTATTCCCTCCCTGTGCCTCTGTCCAAAAGGGGATCTTGAAAGCAAGCCGTTCTATAGAGTCCTTGCAAGAGTCAATGGGATTGTGCATGGAGAGCATGGGGCCTGGCATGTTTCATGTGCTCAGTGAAGGGGAGCTATGCTCACCGAGGGTGGGGGCTCCGGTCCCTCCCTGATATGCTGGGCCTTCCTTTGGAAGTGACCCACCTCTGTGTATCTCTGCTGACACACTGGGTGGATCTCAGAAGGTGCTTATTTCCAGAAGGAAACCCAAGGAAATCATTTGGTTTAACCTCTTACGTTCCATGGGGGCAGGACTTGAGTGATCATAACTGGATGCTACACAGCAACACGGACTTTAGATTTAAATCCCAGCTTTGCTGGGGCGTCTGGGTGGCCCAGTCGGTTGAGCATCCGACTTCGGCTCAGGTCATGATCTCACAGTTTGTGGGTTCGAGCCCTGCATCAGGCTCTCTGCTGACAGCTGGGAGCCTGGAGGCTGCTTCGGATTCTGTGTTTCCCTCTCTCTCTGCCCATCCTCTGCTTGTGCTCTGTCGCTCTCTCTGAAAAATAAATAAACATTAAAAAAATAAATAAATCTCAGCTTCGCTACTCTCCCACTGTGTGACTGTGGGCATGTCACTGAACCTCCCTGGGTCTCTTTCTTTATTTATAAGATGACAAAGCCGCCCTCCTTGCACGATTTCCCGGGGGCTGAGCACACAGTGGGCCTCTGTGCTGGGAGTGATTCGTGCAGGCTCCTCGGAAGGCGAGGGAGTAGATGTTAATGAACGCTGGGGCTGGTCCAAAAACCCAGTCTATAAAACTCTGGCCTGCAGTTTCTGGTGCGTTGCTAATGGGAGTTTATGTGAAGGACACAGTGGGATAAAGGCCCATTGTTCTGAGTGGGGACGGTTTTATGACTCTTAGAAAGCGTCTTTCATCTGGGAGACCAGGGAGCTGATGGGACCTCCCAGCCCTGGGCGGTAGAACCGGAGGATGCTGGAAGTTTCTGGGGCCGGTGCCAGGCGACAGCCATGGCCAGGCCCTCTTGCTACAGCCAGGGTAGCTGGCAGGGGGCTGCAGAGCAGGCCCAGGACCTTCCTTCCTGGAGATCCTCTATCCAGCCCGGCCAGGTCTGCTTGGCAAGGCTGGAGCTCCTTGTGTTCCCTCCCTGCTCCCCTTTCTCATCAGCCGGTGCTGTATCCATAAGGATGAAGATCCTTCCAGAAAAAGCCTGGGCTCTGTGTTCACCGTCAGCTGACTCGCAGCTTCATGCCCGAAAGTCTTGCCCAGGACCCGAGCCTCGGGGAGGGGCAGTAACCTGATGCCAAGAAACTGAGACCTTGTCTCCTTGTCCTTTCTGCCTCCTTGGCCAGGCCCCAAACGGAGAAATCCATCCTCTGCCCGGCTCAGCAGACAGGCCCGAACTTTCTGTCTGTTTATTCCTGGTAGAGGCTGCAGGTGCCCCGAGGGGTGGGTGAGGCTGGCGTCTTACTGTAGCCAGGGCCTGTGGGGTCTGGGCTGATGGGCCGAGGACCTGTGTGTGATCACACCTGAATTGATGCCCCCTGGCTGAGTTTGCCCCAGGCTGTGACTCCCCCGCCCCTCTCACCTTTTCTGCTTTGGGAGGTACCGGAAGGCTGGAGCAGGATGTTGGGGATCCCTTGTGCCTTAAGTGGTCCCAGAGTCCCTTCCCCCTCCTGCAAGACAGTGGGCGTGGGCAGCGGGCTCTCCCTGGTTAGCAGTCTCTCACAGGCTTCTCTGCTTTCAAGGAATAAAAAATCCGTTCAGGCCAAGTACAAGGCAGGGGGCTCTGTGAGAACACAACAGGCTACACTGATGGACCTTCAAGCTTGCATAGGATGCCTTTGTGCCTCAGTCACCTCTTCTCTAAAATGGGAATGAGGATACCTACTTCATCAGGAAGCTGTAAGAATTAAATGAGTAAATGTGTTAAGTGATACCCAGAGCCTGATACAGAGAGCGCTGTGTGTTTGCTATTATCGCTGCTCTTGTTTTTATTGTGAACATCTTCCAAGGCTGTATGGTCCCTGCCTCACTACCTTTTACTCTGTTCTGCTGATTTTTTTATTGTTTGTTTTATTTTTATTTTTTGGCATTTCTGATCCCCTGCCCCGCCGAAACCTCGATTTGAACTCGGCTGTGGTTTGTGGCAGCGTGAACGCTGGCTCTGGCCCTGCGTGATTTTTCTGGCTTGGCGTCCATGGTCATTTGACTGACTCAGTCTCTCACCCCTCCAAGTCCAAATTCCTGGGAGAAATGAGCTGATTGGCCAGGTTTCAGTCAGATGTTCACCCTCTCACCCAATCAGCTGTGCTGGCCGGGAGTGGGTGGCCCCGCCCATAGGGGTGTTTGGAGGCACATCCGGGCAAGTCCACCCCAGCCTCTACTGAGGCTCCATCCGAGTGGGAGAAAATCTGCCAGCAGTGGTTTGGTGCTTTTTTTCTGCCCACCCACAGGGGCCTTCCTGGGGGGTGTTTCTAAGTGATCAGGACAAGCTTTCAGAACTACCGCTGCGGCCGCTGGGAGCCTGGTTGGCTCACAAATAATTGGCCCATTTACAAATTGAAATAGTTGTCAGTTTTAAAAATCAGGGGATTTCCTGGACTTCCGGCTTTTCTTGGGGGGGAAAAAGAAAGCTCAGGGGATTATTGAGCATAGACGCATAGCATCCCCTACAACAGGGGTGACTGCCCGCTCTAGGGGGGTTGGGGGATGTGCTCTCCCGGCCCTGAGGGACGCCCCCACACACCTTTACCTGTGGTGTCCCTTGTCTTGAAACAGTCATAGTTGTCTGGGCTTCTCCCACGGTCATCCCCTTCCTGGTCCCCTGGGTACTGGGGATTGCCACCTCATTCTATACCCTGCAAGTGGAAATTGCACAAAGAAAAAGAAGAATTGTCTAGCTGTTCAAACTTTGGAATATGCATATGAACCCAGTTTTGTGCCAAATAGCCCACAACTATGATCTCATTTATTTCTCTAAACAACGATGAGGTAGGGATTGTCACCTCCACCCCCACTGTATAGATGGTAAAGCTGAGGCTCTGAGGATTACATAGTGTGCTAGAGATTAGTATAGGGCGTCTGACTTTAGACACAACTTTATTTTGTTAAATTTTTTGAATTCTTAAACAAATTTTTTAAAAGAAAGAGGGAGACACAGAATCTGAAGCAAGCTCCAGGCTCTGAGCTGTCAGCGCAGAGGCTGATGTTGGGCTTGAACTCACCAAGGGTGAGATCATGACCTGAGCTGAAGTCAGACGCTTAACCGACTGAGCCACCCAGATGCTCCTTGAATTCTTTTGGCGGGGGGGCAGAGGCAGAGAGAGAGAGAGAGAGAGAGAGAGAGAGAGAGAGAGAGAGAGAGAACCCCAAGCAGGCTCCACGCTCAGTGCAGAGCCTGACACGGGTCTCAACTCCATGACCCTGGGATCATGACCTGGGCTGAAATCAAGTCAGATGCTCAACCGACTGAGTCACCCAGGCAGCCCTAGAAACAACGTTAAACTGAAGGAAAAAGGGCAAGTACCCAGGATTTCCCTCTGAGGCATCCAAGAAGAAAAGTGTTAATTTCATCCTTTTCTCTGGATATTTAGTGTGTATTTGCTAGAAACAAGGGCCTGTTCCCTCGCAAGCGATCATAATACAACCATCAAAGGCAGGACATGTGCATGATACATTCGCACCATCTCATCCTCGTCCCTCGAGAGTCTTACCAGGTGTCCCAATAGTGGCCTTTGTATCAAAAGGATCGAGTTAGGACCACACCCGGCATTTAGTCATCCATTCTCTGGTTCCCTTCAATCTGAAAAAGTTCCTCGGTCTTTCCTTGACTTTTGTGGCCTTGGCATTTTGGAAGACCCTCAGTTCGGGTTTGTGTGATGTTTGCTCAGGATCCCGTGAGTTGTGCGCCTTTGGCGGGGACGTGGGGAGGGGTGGTCATACCTTTCTATGCACATATCCCATCAGGACCCTTGTGGTGTCCAGATATCCCCCTGCTGGTCATGTCCCCAATTTGACCACTTGGGGGAAGAGCTGTCTGTGAGGTTGCGCTTTTCCCCTTTCTGGTTAAGAAGTGTTTTGTGGGGCAGTGCTTTGAGACGGTGTAAATAACCACTCCTGGCCACCAATGTACTCATTTGCTTATTTACTTATCAGCGCGGAGTCTTGGTTTCCTATTGTATGCAATGGGATATATATCCAATCATTATTTATTCTGATGTCAGATTGCCCACAGTTTGATTAGTGAGAGCCTCTGTGAGCTAGTTTCTAGTCCTTTTGCTATGACACAGAGCAGTGTTATCATGTCTTGAGCACTTTAGCAGTTTGTGGCCAGCACTATATGATAGGCTCAAATTGTGCTTCCTCTGGAATCGCCCATTTCTCCAAGGACCTTGAGTAGAGAACGGTATTTAGGAACCACAGTCTGGCTGCTCTGTGTGCTCATTGTTACTGGGAGTCCCTGTTCCCAGGCCCTCGTGGTGTGGACAGAGCTAGGAGCTCACACCTTCGCTTCCGATTCCAGCTCATCACCACAGGGGATCATTCTACTTTGCTCCCTTTCCGTATCTGTAATTTGCTTCTCCAACAGGAAGAATCCCGAGAGTGTAAGCTCTTGACCACTGCTATACGAGGTTGCCTCTCGTTAATAAGAGCCAGATCGTACGGTGTCCTATAGCATATTGATCTAAGTTTGTCAGTGGGAAGTTGAGACATCTCTCTGGGCAAGTCACTTAGCCTCACGGGCCAGTGGAAAATGCCACCCCTGTCCTCCCTCCCTCCCTCTTCTCCAGGTCAGCGGTGGAGACCAGGGAGAAGAGAGTCTCTTTCCCATCCAGATGTACCCTTAGTGGTTTACTGCCTATGCATGTAAACCCTGTACTCAGCAGAATGTTCAGTGAGGGGAAAATTCTGGTTAATTGAATGTTCTGGGACATGGAAGCCTCCCCAGAAATCCTTTTTGTTCCTTTCGCAGTCATTGAAAACCGTTCATTCATCTATTTAGCAAATATTTGTCTCGTGCCTGTGTGCTACCGGGCTCTGTCCCAGGTGGCGGGCGGCACTGTGAATGCGACAGCAGAGTCCCAGCCCACAAGGGCTCACAGCCCAGGAGGAGATGTGCGCAAACACAGGGGACGCTGGAACACCGCAGGGGTGGGGGCACCAACCCCCTGCGCAGTGAAAAATCCACATGCAGCTTTTTTTTTTTTTAATTTTTAAGGTTTATTTATTTTTGGGAGACAGGGAGACAGAGCATGAGCAAGGAAGGGGCAGAGAGAGAGGGAGATACAGAATCCGAAGCAGGCTCCAGGCTCTGAGCCGTCAGCACAGAGCCCGACACGGGGCTGGAATCCATGGACCATGAGATCACAACCTGAGCTGAAGTCGGACGCTTAACAGACTGAGCCACCCAGGTGTCCCCACATACAGCTTTCGACTCCCCCAAAACGTAACTGCTGACTGCACAGGAGCCTTACCAGTAACATAAACAGTCAGTTCATGTGTTTTTGTACATCATACGTATTATATCATGTATTCTTAAACTTGTATAATCGAGAGAAAAGAAAATATTAAGAAAATCATAAGGAAGAGAAAATACATTTTTATTGAAAAAATCCATGTATAAACCTGCCCAATTCAAACCCGTGTTTTTTAAAAAATATTTTAATGTTTATTTATTTTTCAGAGAGAGAAAGAGAGAGAGTAGAAACGGGAGAGGCAGAGAGAGAGAGAGGAGACACAGAATCTGAAGCAGGCTCCAGGCTCTGAGCTGTCAGCACAGAGCCCGATGTGGGGCTCGAACTCACGAACCATATAGATCATGACCTGGGCTGTAGTCAGATGTTCAACAGACTGAGCCTCCCAGGCACCCTAAACCCATGTTTTTTTAAGGGTCAATGGACATCACACAAGTCATCAGGACGAATGCCCTGAGGGGACAGTAGGACGCTGTGGGAGGCCTGGAGTCCAGTCTGGGGGCCCTAGAGAAGAGATCCTTGACCTTGAGAAGGTGTTCTCTGTTGAGAGCCTCCGAAGGCATTAGCCACGGTGGAGCAGTAATGGCGTTCCAGGCAGAGGGAACAGGAATGAATGGGCAAAGGCCCAGTGAACCACCTTGGGCATTGAATTGTGCTGTGGAGCGTAGAATGTGAAGCTGGGGAGGCGAGAGAGAAGGGGTGTGTGTGTGTCAGGATGCAAGATGGTGGAGAGAGCAAGACTGTAGAAGGATGTGTGGTCCCTGTGGTGGGGGGTCGGGTGGGGGGAGAGGAGGGCTGGCATTACCAGATCTGCAGGCTTGATGAGACGCCAACAATCATTTTTTTTTAATGAAAAATCTCCCAAGCGCTAAATGTTGGTGACCAATGAACAAAAAGAAAACCACTGAGGGCCAAACAAAACGGTTCTGCAGTCTCCGTGTGTTCTAGGAGCTGGTGGCTTGTCACCTGGGATCCTAAGGGTCTATCTGATGAAAGTTTGAGGGTGTCTGCTTAGAATCTGTTATGCTCCTCTGATGTTGGGTGTGCCCCTAACCTGGGCTGGGCCCTGGGGGTCTGACAGGGCCCTGGGGTATGGCCCCTGCCCCCAAGCCTGGACCACAGCCTCCATCAAGCTGAAGACAGTGCTAGTTAGTATATGTGTCCAGA
This sequence comes from Mungos mungo, assembly GCA_004023785.1. NCBI lineage: Eukaryota > Metazoa > Chordata > Mammalia > Carnivora > Herpestidae > Mungos > Mungos mungo. The sequence goes on from PISW01005687.1 coordinate 107,369, forward strand.
GCTAACAAAACAACAAACGAACTAACAACAGTGACCAACCAAAGCCCGGAGAGCTCAGAGCTCAGAGGAGAGGCGGTCAGGGGACAGGGGCCACGTGGGGAGGTGTCCTGGAGATGCTGGCCCTTCTGATGGTTCTGGGAGGGAAGGTAAACCTGAGGGCAACAGAGACGGGCGGGGCAGGCATTCCAGACTGGGGGGACTCAGTGGGGCCGAGGCCCAGGAAGGAAAGAAAATAGCCAAGGAGGGAGGTTGGAGCAGATCTAAAAAGCTGTGAATGCAGATCCAGGAACGTGTACTTGGCTCTGTCTCTGCCAGCACAGAGAAGCGTCTACATTCTGGCCCAAGGCTCACTGGACATCTGAAGGTGTTCTAGCTGCTTGCTGGTGCAGGGAAGGAAAAATTTTCCCGCGATGCTTCCTCCTGGACAAAGAAATAAATTTACATGAGGCAGATTAATGGGAGAAAAAAGCAAAAGTTAAAAAAAATTTTTTATGACTTTATTATTTTATTTTGAGAGACAGAGACAGAGAGCGAGTAGAAGAAGGGCAGAGAGAGAGGCAGACACAGAATTTGAAGCAGGCTCCAGGCTCTGAGCTGTTAGCACAGAGCCCGACGTGGGGCTCGAACCCACAGACTGTGAGATCATGACCTGAGCCGAAGTTGGACGCTTAACCGACTGAGCTACTCAGGCGCTCCCCACCAAAGTTTTTAAAGTGATCTCTCGCTCAACATGGGGCTCAAACTTATGACCCTGACATCAAGAATCACCAGCTAGGTGCCCCAAACCTGAAGTGTTATTATATGCACACAGAGGCTCAATAATGAAATTGGAACCTAAGAAAAATGACCAATGCAGGCACCTTTTATACTTCTCAGGTAAAGGGACAAACAAAACAAAACAAACAAATCTGTGAAGAATTGACAGGCCAAAGGAAAGTGAATTTGGGTGGTGGCGGGGGTGGGGGGGTGACGCCTGGGTGGCTCAGTAGGTTGAGCGTCCGACTGCGGCTCAGGTCATGATCTCACGGTTCGTGAGTTCGAGCCCTGTGACGGGCTCTGTGCTGACAGCTTGGAGCTTGGAGCCTGGAGCCTGCTTCCGATTCTGTGTCTCCCTCTCAACTCCATCCCTCCCCTGCTCTCTCTCCTCTCTCTCAAAAATAAATAAACATTAAAAATAAATAAATAAAATAAACAACATACCTAAGTGGCACGTTTTGGGTTGGCCTGCCCTTAGCCCCTGCCCTGGCATTCTAGAAACTTTCCCATCTGCTGTCACGGCCACTGTGTACTCACCCCTGGAATGGAAGACCCGGGAGGGCGGACGGAATGCCCATTTTGCTCACGGACGTCTCCTGCGTGCCCAGAATGCTGTCTGGAGCATAGTAAGTGCTCACCCAATATCTCCTGGCGGCTTTCTCCGAGCCTACTGCTGCCCTTAGGCCTGGGGCTCTGGACACTCTATGAACGAGTCTTAGGACAGGCTCTTTGGGGCTTACGTCCTTGTGTGGAGACAGACAATGAACAAACAAACACATCAACGAGTAAGATGATTTCAGAGAGCGTGGCCTGAGTGTGGCTTGTCTCACTGCACTGTAGAGGCCTGTTTATCGGGGTTTCCTGCTAGCCTGGGACAGCCGGCGGCGGCGGGGCGGGGGGTGGCTGGGGTCTATGTGGGTGCTTATTTCATTCCCAGCCCCTAAGGCCGGTGCAAATAGGGAGCAGTTAAGGAAAATGTTGTCGCTGGCTGTGTTGAAGGCACCAACACAGGCTGGCAGAGATCTCAGTGCAGGTACACCTGTGCCCTTTGGAGGCGGCAGCTCCTTATTATCAACCCAGGGGTAATTGCTGATAAGCCTGGGTGTGAATTTCCTTGCAAATGGAGAGGTTGCAGGGCACTGTTTAACGACAACAGGGATAATCTTAATTAATGACCTGATAACTATAATTAATTGCATCATATCCGGAGGCCCTCTCTGCGATTCTGGGAGGGAGTAACTAGTGTTTGGCAGCTTTGGGGGCTGGAAGAGAGGGGAGGGCTGGGATCTCCGTGCTGCCGCTTCCTTGCCTGGCGAGCTTTGGCGGGTCACAGCTCTGAGCCTCAGTGGTCTCAACCGGAAGGTGGGGCGACACGGCGGGCTTCTCGCCAGTTGCCAGTTCAGGGGGATGATCTCAGAGCCCCCCTCCCCGCCCCTCCCCCATCTTCCCCCCTCTCCCCGCCCCAAGCAGCTGGGGTCACCGGAGCCCAGGGGGCCAGGCCACCGAGGGGCGCCGGCTGGGACTGGGCGGGGACCCCGCACACAGCCACCCCTGCCCCCTGTCCCCAGGGAAGCCCTGGCAAACTCCTGGAAGCGAGGGAGGAGGAGAAGCCGGCGGCTAGCGCGCGCGCGCGACCTTTCCGAGGGAGCCCCCGGGAAGCGGGCCGGCGCGGAGCGGCCGCGGGCGAAGGGGCGAGCGGCGCGGCCCCGCCCCCGCGGGCCTCGGTTTCCCCACCTGCGCCGCGAGAGGCCGGGGCGGGCCGGCGCGGGCCCGGCCGCCAGGGGTTAAGCGGTGACTTCAGCCGCGGCGAGCGGGGACCGGGCGGGCGGGGGCGGCGGGACCAGGCCGCTCGGAGGCGGCGGGCGCACTCCCGGCCGGGCCGCGACCTCGCGGGCGGCGGCGCGCGGCGGCGGCTGGGGCGCGGGGCTGGGGCCGCCCGGCCCTGGGCGCCCGCGGCCGCCGGGGCAGCGGACGCGCGGAGCGGCCGCCGGCGCTTTGTGAGCGGCGCGGACAACAAAGGCGCGGCCGGGCGGCCGGAGCCGGTGAGTGCGGCCCGCGGGGCCGGGGGGACCGGGCGGGGGTCGCGGGCCGCGCGCTGCGCGAGGAGGGCCGGCCCCGGGTGGCCGCGAGCGGGCGTCGCTCCGGGGCGCGGGGGCCGGGAGGGGCTCCCCGCCGCCGCCCCGCCAAGGCCGGGCCGGTCCGCGCGTCCCCCGCCGTGGCCGGTGTGGGGTCTCTGGGGGCCCCAGCGGCTCCGGGGTCCCGGGCGTGGCTGCGAGCGCGTCTGGCTGCGCCTCTGGGTGTGCGAGCCCGGAGCCCGGGCCTTCCCCGTGGCGCTGGGGGGAGTGCGTCCCCCACCCCCCACCCTACCGAGCAGCGCCTTCTCGGTCCGTTCGTCCGGAGCCTGCGTGGCGTGGCTGTGTCCCCGGGTGTGTGAGAGGCCCCGGAGCCTGGGTCTTCTCTCCGTGTGTGGGTCCCTCCTTGTGTCATTTGAATGTGTGTGTGTACGCCTTGAGTGTGAGTATGTGTGTACTCCCTCCACCTCCCCCCCCCCCCCCCCCCCCCCCCCCCGCCCCAGCTCCTGGGTCCCTTGGGTGTCCCGTCCCTCTGTGTGACTCCTGACCGCTCTTTGTGCATCAGTGAAAGAGAGAGAGAGAGAGAGAGACCCCGCGCCTCGTTTTCCAGGGGATTCGCAGGGCCTTCAGATCTTGCTGCCACTGTGATCCGCTTCTCCCCGTGCTGACCTTGGGGGTCCCTGGGATTCCAGGGGGTCAGGGAATGCTCCTGTCACCTCTTTTGGGGTTGGCCTTTCCTGCCCTGGACCCCTGCCCAGAGGCAGAACAGGGGCAGCCGCACAAAGGAGGGAGTGTGTGTGGGAGGAGAGGATGCCCTGGGCAGCTGGACGGCCATGGCCGCGGAACCCAGTCAGGCCCGGACCCTCCTGGAGGCAGGGGAGTGCGGCGCGGGTGGGCCCTGCTGAGGGGGAAGGGTAGCCTCCTGGCCTCCAGGGGTGGGCTCTGAGCGGGGAGCCCCGGCCTGATGGGGAGAGATGGGGATAGTTCCTCCTCTCTCTACTAGGGTGTGTGTGCAGGGGGCTGGAGGCTTATAGCTTCCATAGCCTGAGGACCCCGTCCCTGGCCACAGAAGGGAGGCGGGGGTGGGGGCTGTGCTTTCCACTGGCCCTGGAGCGGAGACCTCCCCTCAAAGTCCTTGGCCTTCCCGAGGGACTCAGCCGGGGGGAAGGCCCGCCCTGCCTGCCTGGAGCCCCATCTGGTCCTTTGGGGGTGCTGGGGGGCGAAGGCACGCTGTGCTGCCTCAGCAGCATGTCCAGCCTTTCCCTGTGCCCTGCCTGCATGGCCATCAGCCGCAGCATCTGTCCGTCCGTCCGCCCGCCCGGCACCCCCACGGTGCCCAGGCCAAGGCATGGAGACCAGAAAGGAGAGCACAGCCTGAGCTCTCCGGGCTCCCTGTGGGTTGGGGGCTACCCTTCTCCGTCAGGGTCTCAGGGTGAAGCTCAGAACCCTCCTCATGGCTTGCGAGGCCCCACTTGGTGCCCGTGTGATTCTCACTCTGCTCTGTCATGCTCATCTTCCTGGGTCCCCTGCCCCTTCCCTTTCTGTCAGAGTCTTCCCCTCGCTTCTCTGTCTCCACCAAGTTGGCCCCCATCCCTCACTTCTTTATTCCTCATTCAGGAGTCTCCTTTGATCAGCCAGGTTGGCTGAAGAATCCTCATTCATAGGGTGGGGCGTGCGAGTCTTGATCTCAGGGTCATGAGTTCAAGTCCCATGTCGGGCATGGGGCCTACTTTAAAAATAAGAGAGAGAATTCTGGTTCGTGATGCTCTTAGAGCCCTCATTCTGCTGGGGATGGCTAGTTTCTACCCCCCAGAGGACGGCAAGCCTTGGAGAGCAGGGACCCTGTCTGTACTTGATCACCAGCTGAGAACAGTACCTGATATACAGCAGGTGGTCTATAGTTACCACTTGAGCAGATGTCCAGTAACTAATGGTTCCTAAGCTCTGCTGTTTCAGGTTTTCACTTTGGGGGAGTCTGGGGAGGAGGGAGAGTCAGTGAACTCAGGGCCTGGGTACCGGGTTAGTGTAAAGGGGGGCCCTACTGTTAATTAGATAAACTGTACATTAATTTTTTTTTATTACTTATTTTTGAGAGAGAGAGACGGCATGAGCAGGGGAGGGGCAGAGAGAGAGGGAGACACAGAATCCGAACCAGGCTCCAGGCTCCAAGCTGTCAGCACAGAGCCAGACATGGGGCTCGAACCCATGGACTGTGAGATCATGACCTGAACTGAAGTCGGATGCTTAACCAACTGAGCCCCCCAGGCGCCTCGATTAGATAAACTATATATTAATTAACATATTTATATCTGGTAAGTGCCCAGTAGATGTTGGGCTAGTTCCTTTACTATCGTGATCCCTTAAACTGTGGAAAGGAGCAGAGTAGAAAGAATATAATCTTCTTGGACCAAGTTTGAAAAACTAAAGTAGGTGAGGTTACTTAAATGTATAATATGAATATATGTCATATATAAATATATATCACATATAAGTGTGATAACAATGTATTGTCCTGTTGCATCCGCTATCTCTTTGTTTCTACGATAGCCCTGATAATTAGGCAGGGAAGATGGGCTCATACCCATTTTACAGATGAAGAGGTGCAGCATAGCATTTAAGCGACTGCCTGACGTCACAGTTAGCCCGTGAAGGGCTGAAGCTGCAGTCTCCCTCACTGCCCAGTCCTTGCTTTCTTCTCTGAGCTTGCCTTTCGTGCCTTTGCCTTCCTGTCGCCTGGCTTGACAGTGGTGAATGAGCCACTGTCCTTACCCTCAAGGGGTCTGAAGTCCAGAAACAAGAATCAGAGTTACAAGCAGGGGAGTGGCCAATGTTCTCTTTCCGTCCCCCTGCGCCTCCGGGGCCCCTGATGCGGAGGGCGTCAGAGCCGCCTTCCTTTGGGGCCCTGCTTCCGAGCACACGGGTGTGCTCCTGTGCTCCCCTTCCCAACTCTCTGCTCAGTGAGGTCACCTCAGCTTCAAACTGGCCAGAGGGAGAGTATTTATACTGCAGAAGTCGGCAGACTGCAGATCTGAGGTCCCCGCCACCCCCTGACAGTTGTTAAACATTTACCGGCATGCCATGGGGATCTAGCAGTGACCCCTTGGGCACAGCCCCTCCCTGGGGCTTGCATTCTGGCGTGACGCCTCCCTGGGGCTGGCTTAGAGTCCTAAGTGAGAGGGGCAGCTGCTGGGCTGGCCCGCTGTGGCATTAGGGGTCGTAAGTTGCCCTCACACGGGCTCTCCAGTCCAGAAACGGAGTTGTTCTCCTAACAGTGTGTCGAGAGAGGAGAAACAAGATGGCAAGATTCAGTTAATTGAGGGCCCGCTTTGCCATTGATCGAATCACCACGCTCAAGGTGACCCAGGCGTTTGGGAAGCAAAGTGGCGGTGGGGGCCTGAAGACTGTGGATGAGTCAGACAGCTCGGGGCTGGAGAAGGTGCGATGTGCAGGACCCGGGGGGCTGGAGCCGTCTGGGTCCGGCTTAGACAACGGCGGGCGTGACCCATCCCTATGGGTCCAGGGAGCGAGTGAGAGACAGAGTCAGACTGTTGAATGGACGGGCTGTCTGCAGCCCCTGGGCAGTGAGAGCCCTGGGTGGGAGACGGCCATGGGCACGCTTCCCTGCCGTGGAGGTGTGAGCCGAGGACAGCGAGAGAATGCGGCGGGGAGAGGGAAGAGGTCTGGGTAGAAGGAATAGCAGGTGCAAAGGCTCAGAGGCACGGGCCGTTGGGAGAATAGGTGTCAGGTGAACCAGAAGTCCGCAGGGCTTGTGGGCAGAGCGCGGTAAGTGCTGAGGCCTCAAGGCAGAGGCCACTGCATCATCTGGGGACCAGCAAGGGACCCGGCCAAGCCTCGCCTGCCAGGGGCGGTGTGCTCTGTGGGTCGCCCCCCTCCCCTGCAGAGCGGTACGGTTTCTGCAGCTTCTTTTTATCCCCTAACCCTGCTGCTGCTCCAGCCTGGTTATCTGGCTCGTGGAAGCTTTAGAAGGATTTTCATTTTAATCTTGGGCCAAACCAAACAGAATTGAGAAGGTGAGTCTGCCATGCTCCCCCTACCTCTCAGTAATATCAGAAAAGCCAAAGAGAAAAGTAACAGATATTTAAGGTCTCCAGTATTTCTGGTGCCTCTGCTAAAGCTACCTTTGGGACGGGCAGCTAATCGAGAGTGTATTTGTTTAAAGATGAGCCGTGTCTTCTTTACGTCTAAATCTGCCAGATATTTTTCATGCATCTGTTCATTTCATTCCCATACTGACCCCACAGGTAGGTGCTATATCATCCCACCTGACAGATGAGGAAGCTGAGACTCAGAGAGGTTGTGCGACTTTCCCAAGGACACAGTGTCTGCAAGGGGCAGGGTTCGCGCCGGGCAGGCCCTGAGATCCTGTTCCCGTCCATGTCCTCCTGTCTTCTGTCTTCTTCTCCCCTTGGCGGGAGGGAGGGAGAGCACTCACCACGGGTCTGCGATCTCACCACGCTCTCCTAGTCCTTGTTGGAAGTTGCTTGCATGGTTTTGAACCCGCGTAGCTGGGCTCCTCACTCTGCGGCTGTGGGTCAAGGCTTAGAGCAGAACCACGTGCCCCGACGGGCCCCCTGGGCCTGGTGTCGGGAAGGGGCTAATGCTAATGGCTTGTGTCTGTGGGGAGAGCTGGTGCGGACAGGTGATATTTAAGGAGTGGCAGGGTGTGGCTCCGCGGAGCTTGTTCGGGCCCCGGCCATCCTGCTGGGTCACTTGTGTCATCCTGCCCATTTTGCTCCCGGGGAGGTGGAGGCCCAGGGCCCCTCAACCGAGAGGGCCAGAAGCAGCACGAGTTACCGTCATTCTGTCCATCCCAGAGCCCCAGCTCTCCACCCCAGCGTCTGGGCCTGGCCTGCCTGTGCCTCCGATGTCTTTGGGCAGCGGTGCCCACATGCTGTGGGAAATGGGGAAGCGGAGCTGACTGCTTGGCCAGAAGTACGGGCTGTGCCCACCTTTCGGTTAGAGCCTGGTGCTGAGCCTCCCGCCCCCCCAGCAAGGGATTTATCTGCCCACCAGCCTTTCTGTCGAGAGGCTGGTCTTGACCCAGCCCCCCCGCCCCCACTTTGCAGATACACCCGCAGTCCAGGGCAGGGCAGGTGGTGGGGGTGGCCCCTACCTGTGACAGTGTGTGGGACCCTAGGCCAGGCGGCATTTCTGGGTCTGGCCCCCTCCTTCCCCTGGGGAGCCTGGCATCTCGGCAGAACCCCCCCCAGGGGCTGCTTCATTGGTATGCGCCCCTGAACTCCAGCCATTAGCTCTCATTACTTTCCTCTCTTCATTGTTTGAAGTGGACAGACTTGGAAGGGGGTTTAAAAATTCCGGCTTTTTATTCAATTTCCCTAGGAAAACAATGGTTTAAATTAAATGGAGGAATAACAGTCTCTGGATATTAAAGAAAAATAATCCTGAACCCAGACATTACCCAGAACCTTTGAGTTTCTTTTAAAGCACGGGTTTATTTTACTTTCAATCATGCCCCTTTTACATGACTGTTGAGGAAAACTTGGAGAATATAGAAAGAAGAAAACTAAAAAATGACGGTTTGCTCCTCATTCAGCGGCCCCTGCTTCTGAAGGGTCAGGCTGGTGGGGGGAACGTGCACGCCGCCTCTGCTGCCCCTCTTTCTATGCTGGACGCTGGGCAACACACTGGGTCCCTTTTTATTTCAACTTCCTCATCTGTAAAATGGGGACAACCTGGCAGCTGTGTCCCAGGGTGTGAGGACCTCACGAGGAAGTGCAGGTGGGCTGCTGGGGACAGCACCTGGCCCGGGGAGAACTTAGCAATGCTGGTGGCACTGATGCTGGTGACCAGGCAGTAGCTCCGCCCTTGAGGGCCTTTCGTGATGGGGAAGAGACGGATCCCAAACAAATCAAACAGATTAATAAAGTAACTGCGTGTCGTGTAAGAAATCCCGTGAAGGGGACAACCAGAACTGATGTGACAGGAGTAAGTGGGGGGATGGGGTTGGTGTTGGGGGGCGGTGTATGTCCGGGGCGGGGGATGTAGTGCAGGATTGGTTAGCTGGAGGTGGTCCTGGGGGGGCCTATTCAAAGAGAGACATTTAAACGGAGACCGGAATGACAGGAAAGAGCACGGAGGAGCCCCCCTCCCCTCCCCAAGAACTGAGGGAAAAGTATTCTAGGCAGAGGTATAGCAAATGCAAAGGCCCTGAGGCCAGAATGGTCTGGGCCAGTTTAAGCAGCAGACAGCCCAGAGCCTGCAGTGGGCGAGGGGCAGAGGGTGGTATAGGAAACGGCTGTGGACGACAGAACAGATGGAGGCAAGCAGTTAGGACGGCTGATCTAGATGCAGCTGGAAGCCATTGGAAGTTTGTTTTCCTCATTTCACAGAAATACTTTCGTTAGTGAAATACGACTCCAAGATTCCAACTATCAATAGCTCTGTTAGGAAATTTACCTTTCCCCAGATAATTCATTCAAAAATGATTTACCCGAGGTACCTGGGTGGCTTGGTCGGTTAAGCGTTCGACTTCGGCTCAGGTCATGATCTCATGGTTCGTGGGTTCGAGCCCCACGTTGGGCTCTGTGCTGACAGCTGGGAGCCTGGAGCCTGGTTCAGATTCTGTGTCTCCCTCTCTCTCTGACCCTCCCCTGTTCATGATGCCTATCTGTCTCTCAAAAATAAATAAAAAACATTAAAAAAATTTTAAAAAATGATTTACCGAGTGCCTGCTACCTGGCAGTACTTGAGTAGGTGCTGTGGCCGAGGGACAGGCACGGAAGGTGAGGGGTCACCTGCAGGTGGCCCGCGGGGCCTGCATTTCAGCTCTCCGACCCACCGCAACCCACGGGAGCCTGGTAGGGGCTCTGGTTTGGGTAGGATGCCCTGGCTGTGAGGAGGACTGTACGCGCAGGCCGGGTGTTGGGGGGCTGGGCTCAGCGACAGGGTGCATACGAATTGTCCAGTGGAGTTGGAGAGCTGGACAAGGGTTCTCTGTCCGAGAGACACTGGCTGGAATCTCTGGCGGATAGATCACGGCAGGTGAGGGGAAAGAGAGGAATCCGACGTGTCTCGGACTCTTCTTGTGAGTGTGTGGGTGGATTTTCGAGAATCTGAGAATCCAGTCTAGGACACATTTATGTAAAGAGGCTGCTCGGAAGTCCTGAGTTGGGGGCCCCTGGGCTGAGATTCGGAGTGGGGCACCCTTAGCGCGTAGTTGGGGCAGGTGGGACCACCCGGGGGGACGCTGTGGAGGAGAGGTCTGTCATGGGGATGGCGGGGGGCCAGGAGAGGCGCCCAGAAGGGTGGCTCGGAGGAGAAAGGAGAGTGGAGTGACTAGGAAGCCAGCACAGGGACATTTTGGAAAAGAGCTAGTGGTCAGCGGGGCTGCAGGCCACTGAGAGTCCACGTGACATGGGACAGAAAGGGGCCGCTGGCTTTGGTGACAGGGAGGTGGCTCGGGCCTTCTGTAAGAGCAGCTCTGGGGGAGGGAGGGGGCTGGGGTCCCCAGTGGCACTGGGTCGAGGGCGCAGCAGACAAGTACATCCACATGTGGAGGGCATTGTGATGCCGGGTAGGTGAAGGCGAGTTGGGAAAGGATCTCGGTTGGAGGAAGGGGGAACTGTGGAGAATGGTTTGTGCTGGTGGCCAGGACTGCACATGGGGACGAGAGGGGATGCGACATATGGGGTGGTGGTGGGGGGCGTTTGACTCTTTAGCTGGAGTCAGGAGAGCGTGGTACCCGTGTGATGTGGTAGGAGCAGCCGGGGTGATGGCAGCCGGAATGCTTCTCCGGAAAAGGGAGCCGCTTCTCAGTGAAACCTGGACCGGGGGAGGGTGGGTACCAGGCCCACGGAGGAGGTCATCCTGCAGCCGCTAAGAGAACAGGCTGAGGTTCCTGGGTTCCCACGAAGGCGCTCTGTTGCCCCTTTGTATGGAGGGGAGATGGGAACTGGTATTCAGGAGGCCGAGCCCTCATTTCCTGTTCTCCAGCGCCCTGGGCCGTGGGGGCTGGGGCCTGTACTCGTCCAGCCGCTGACCCCTGGAGATGGTCGGGCGTGTGGGGCCGGAAGAACTTGCCCCACAGCAGAGGCTCTAGGGGCTGGGCTGGGGTCTGCTCCTCCCCCTGCACCACGCCTGCCTCCCCCTCCCCTTCCCTGGAGGAGGTGCGGGCGCTGAGCTGAGCACCCTGGAGGAGGAGCTCGTGGAGTCCCACAGCAGTGAGTGAGAACAGGTCACCCTCATGGTGCAGAAGGGGAGCGGCTGCAAGTTCAGGTGCACACCCAGGCCACCTGCTGCTCCCCCTACAACATTCCGGTTCTGCAAGCTGGCAGATTAGTGAATGTGTTTTCACTGGTCTGTCCTTGCATTTCCAGCTTCTTGTCCCATCTTCATGGAACACCTGCCTGGAGTCAGGCACTGGGCTTGGGGAATGAAATACAGTTCACCCTCTTTCTGGTGGCGGAGGCAGACAGGTAGCCGATGGAATGATGGGAGAGTGCCTAACCCAGGCGGTGAGGGGGGGGGTCTTCCGGGGGTTTCCCAGGGCAGTGTCTGAGCCAAGCAGCCAAGAGGCAGTTCAGGGAGGGGAAGGCTTTGAAGGCCTTGTACCAAGACTAGGGATGAGCACACAGTAGGGCCTGTCCCAGGACGAGCACACAGTAGGTCCTACCCCGGGATGAGCACACAGTAGGGCCTGTTCCAGGAGGACCACATAGTCGGGCCTGTCTCGCCAGGGAGGGTGCTCTGACAGATGCCCCTAGGTTGCTCTGTACACCTCCCTAGGAGGTTACCCTTTATCTTGAGCATTGGAGGGAGTCATCCAAGTGTTCAGGGTGAGGGAGGGACCAGAACGTTTTGTTCTGGGTGGAGACTGCGTTGGAAGGGACAGGAGGCACTGGGGAGACCTTTGGAGGAGGTTACAGGCTCGCTGATTCCTAGATCATTCTGTGAACCCGGCTGCTGCTTTTTTTTTCTTCAAAGATTTTATTTTCAAGTAACTTCACCCTATGTGGGGTTCGAACTCATGACCCCAAGTCCAGAGTCACGCGCTCCACTGACTGAACCAGCTGGGTGCCCTGGCCCCGCTGCTGCTTTAGTGCTTCCCAAACTCAGCTCATTTCCCTTTCCTAAAAAGGTTCCTGAGGCTCAGAGAGTTTGAGCATCGTGCCTGAGGTCACCCAGCGTAACAGGGCATCCAGGCCTTGAGGGAAACAGTCAGAGGCTCAAGGGTGGAAGCCCGTGGTGAGTAACCCCTGGGAGGGGCTCGCTGGAGGCTCCAGTTGAATGTCACCATCCCTGTGGCTAAGGCCTTTGGATGTTGCCCTTGTACAGACTGGAGAATGGGCGGGGCCTCTGGGAGGGAGGAGCTGGGCTGTTGCTGGGAACTGGGAGTTGGCCTTTGGAGCCAGAGCCCCATGGGCTGTCAGCAGCTTCCTGGGCACTGGCTTCCTCCCCAGTGAGTGAGTGGAAAATCCTCTGGGGCCGGACTAGGTCATGTGTGGCCAGTGGGGGGGGGGGGCGTTCCTGCTGGGGGGAGGGGGCAGCTGTATTTTACAGATGCGGGATAGAGGCCTCATCCTGGGGGGTGCGGGGAGCCGTTAGCAGAGCCCTGCCCCATGTGGGCCCTCCCGCTCTGGGCAGGTAGGTGTCTTGCCTCCCTGGAGTCTTGGTGACCTGATCTGTGAAGCAGGGACAATATTAAATGTGATTGCAAAGGACTGAAAAATTAACCAGTGTTTGCTGAGGGCCCAGAGGGTGCCAGGCTCTACATATTAATCTTCTTTCAGTTCTTGGTGGCAGTTTTGTGAGGTGTACGTAGCCATTATCCTCATGTTATAGATGAAGCAGCTAGGAACAGAGAGGGTAAGTAGTTTGCCCCAAACCACACAGCTAGTGAAAGGCAGAACTTGAACCCTGAGCCACCTGACCCCAGCCCTCCTTTGAAACCCCTGCAGTCCCTGTCAAACTGTCCAGCGGGGCCCTTTTTTGGCACATCACCTGGTAGAATCTTGTGGGGACCCCAGTGTTCTGTCTACCCCACTTTGAGGGTGCTGATCTAGTCCAACCTCTTAAGTTTTATCAGGAAGGCTGGGAGCTGCAGGGCCTGACGCGCCTCGTGTCACAGCCACTCAGGGCGGACCCGGGACAAGAATCCCAGCATCCCTGTCCCCTTGGCCCGCTGCTCTTTTTGCAACCCCAGGATTTGAGAAAGAGCACCCCGCTGGGAGCTGGGCACCTACGTCTTCCTCGAACCAGCCAGGAGGGCTTGGGCAGCATTTCATTCCATCCCTGACTTCGCCCTGAGCCTTGATTTCCTCTTCTGCAAAATGGGCAGGTTGAGAACCCAGAGTCTGTACCAATTCTGATAATCCACGAGTCTAAGATTCAGGTTTCTAGGAATCCATGAGTCAGACCTTTGCCACTTTTCCTACTTCCTGGCCTCCGTCGCCTGGGGAACCAGGGGAGACTGAATCGAAGCAACAGCCGTGAGAGGCCGATAGAGGCCGGCCGAGATCCAAGCCTGGTTCTGTGCCGCCGTGCGCCCGGCAGAGAGGTGGGCGCCGTCGGCCGTGCCATAGATGTGAGGAGTGGGGTGCAGAGGGACCGGCGAACTTCCCTGAGGGTCCAGTGACAGTTCCGTGTGCGTGAGGTGGTGTCCAGGGCACGTGCGCACGATGCCGCGTCCCCTCACGGGGAGCTCTCTACAGAACTGTCGCTCTGGGGCCCCAGATGGAAAAATCGACCCCAAGCATCCATCCACGCTTGAGGAACGGCCACGAGGGGCCCCTGGGGAGACATCTGCGAGTCACCATGAAGGCCGGCGAGGGGACAGGGGCAGGGAGAGCAGAGACGGTGCTGCGTCCACCACTGGGCAGAGCTCAGCCCCGCCGGGCAGCTCGGCCGGAGAGTGGCCTTGGCTGTTTACACAGAAGGGGACTTGGGGCCAGGGAGAGGTTGTGGCTGGCGGAGAGGAATGGGAAACGGGCGCCACGGCGGGATGATGGAGTCGGCGACGCCTTTAGAGCTGGAAGGTCCCTTCCGGGCCTTCATCACAGTCGAGACGGGCTGTGACTTGCACCAGGTTGCATAGCCAGCGAGGGCACACCCCAGAACAGAAGAGGGTTTGGGCAGCTGGATTATCCGCCTCGACTCCTGGCTGCTTTCGGGGGCGTGACTTCCTGCCAGGTCCTGCCCGCCCCCTCTTCCTCCCTTCAGAACAAACACAGACGCGATAGTAATCGACAAAACAAATCGACTCACAGAATACTAAGCATGGAATGGTCGCTGGAACGGACTCAGGGCAGGCTGTCTTGCTCAAATCCCACTGTCCCCATCTCCCGGCCCTGTGACTTTGGGCAAAGGCACGTTCCTCCTCATCACCGACAACTTGCTTCATGTGTATTGTGACTTAAGCAGATGCAGAAATTGCAGGACTTTTCAGTGCCTTTAACATGTTGAGTATTGGTAATGTCAGTGGGTGGGGAGATTTCTACTCTGGTTCTTCCATAGTTTGGGGCCACTGAACACCTTTTTTTCTGTGAGTTCCTATAGCATATTTGCAGATGACAACAGTGTTGCTTTGAATATACAGACTGAGAAACCCTGATGTTGGTGGTTCCTCAGAACTGTTTTTTTTTTTAAGTTTATTTATTTTAAGGGAGAGAGAGTGCACGAGCCAGCGAGCAGGGGAGGGGCAGAGAGAGGGAGGGAGAGGGCATCCCCAAGGAGGCTTCACACTGTCATTGCAGAGCCCCCAACACAGGGCTCAAACTCACGAACTGGGGTAATCATGACCTGGGCCAAAATCAAGAGTTCGACGCATAACCGACTGAGCCACCCAGGTGCCCCTACTCAGGACTGTTTTAAACATTTAAAGTCAGACACTGTGAACCGACAGAGGAATTTTGGGGAGACATCCCTTCTGAGCTGTGACAACCAACTTTTCCTCCAGCCCGTCTTCCTGGGGTCAGCAGAATCGTTACCACCTAGACTTTTGATGCTCATTCCATTTCCTGGGGCAGCAAGACAGGCTGAGATGTCCAGGGCGGGCAGCCTGTGCTCTGCTCAAGGTCATTCCCAGAGATGCTGGCTCACCTGGGGGCAGGTACAGAGGATGCTGGGCAAGAGCAGAGCCTCCTGGGCAGGCAGCCTGGGGCCGTGGAGTGAGTCTGGGATGTGGCCACCTGGCTCTGGCCCTCATTCTTGTGACCTTGGGCAGATCACAGCCCTCTCTGGGCCTCGGCTTCCTCATCTGTAAGATGAGAGGGTGGGCTCAGTGATCCGTCGGCTCCTTTCCAGGCTGACATTCCGAGGAACGGGCACATGCGGGACTTTTGGCCCCTTCCTGTAGTTTGCTGAGTTTCTTGGTGTCATCGAAGCTGTCAGCCTCTCCGAAGGCGAGGTGTGCGTGCGGGTGCGCATTGGCGGTCTTAGCACCCTGGGGAACCCATGAGCCAGGAATTCTCACACATTTGTGTCTTAGCCTCGCCCAGACAGTGTGCTGAGAATGCAGATTCTTGGGCCTCACCCCTAGAGACTCTGGATTGGGGTTGGACCTTAGAATCTGCCTTTTGTGAAAAGTCTCCTCACTCAGGTGGCTCCGTCGGTTAAGGGTCTGACTCTTGATCTCGGCCCAGGTCTTGATCTCATGGCTGTGAGTTTGAGCCCCATCTTGGGCTCCTTGCTGGATGTGAAGCCTATTTAAATAATAATGGGAAGAAAAGCCTCCTCAGTGGAGGGGCTCCAAAGTCAGGAGTTCAAGGGCCACACTTTGAAAAAGGCTGTGAGCCTCTCTTTGAACAACATGCTTCAGAGAATGACCTGCTGGGGTTGGTGGTGCCTCTGTCTGGCTCTGCTCACAGGTGCCTCATGCGTGGTCCCAGCCCTCAGCAGTGGTGACCTCTCTTTCCCGTAAGCTAGAGTTCCCCACGGCTGATTGCTGGAATTGCCAGGAAGCCTTTGAACGAAATACGAATTCTTGAGTCTCACCCTTAGAGATTCAGCTGAGGCCTAGAAATCTCTGTTTAGAAAGCTCCCTAGGTCTTTTGTTCATTTGTCACTCATTCAACAAGTGTGCCTCACGGCTTGCAGTGGCCTCGCCCAGGGGAAGGCGGTGAGGACATGATTGTCAAAGCCACACGCAGTCTTGGACATTACATCACCTGTGCTGTGGCCAGACTGTGATCACATAGGAGCTCAGCCAGTTAGGGGACATGTGTCCAGAAACTGGGTGGGTTGGACTAAATACCTGGGCCAAAGCTGGGCTTCCTAGGTAGCTGAATTCCAGTAAATTCCAGATTGAAGTAGATGCCCTGGGCCCGGTGGCCTCTGGTGCTACTTATGGACTCCTGTCCTTTGTTCATCACTTGCTCATTATTTATTTACCCATTCACCCACCCACCCACCCACCCATCCATCCATCCATCCTTCCATCTGCTCACCCATTTATCCACCCATCCACCACCCATCCATCCATACTTCAATCCACCCACCCAGCCACCCGTCCATCTACCCACCCATCCATCCTTCCATCTGCTCATCCATCCATCCACTTGCCCACCCATCTACCCATCCACCCATCCATCCATCCATCTGTCCACCTGTCTACCATCTGTTCATCCCTTCCTCATCTATTCATTATCCACCCATCCACCTATCTACCCATCCATTCACTCATTCACCTACCCACCCATCCACCAATCCACCCACCAACCCATCATCTGTCCACCTATTCATCATTCCCCCCCATCTATCAATCTATTTATTCCATCCACCCACCCATCCATCCACCCATTCATCCATGTGGCATCCACCCATCCATCCACTCACCCATTTATTATCATCCACCCATCGACCCATCCATTTATCTATCATCCACCCACCTATCCATATATCCATTATCCACCCATCCATCCCCACCCATCCATCCATCCCCACCCATCCATCCATCATCCACTACCCACTCATTAACTCACCCTTTAACCCATCTACCCACCCATCCACCCATCCATTCACCCATCACTCACCCACTGACCCACCTACCATCCAACATCTCTTGAATCTCTTACCATATGCTGAGTACTATGCTGGGTACTGGAGGGACACAAATGGAAAGCATTGTTTCTGCCCTCAAGGAACTCTCAGTCTGGTGGGGGAGTCAGAAAACAAAGCAATGATTCTAGCCCAGTGTTAGGTGTCTAGAAGGACAACCGCCCAGCTCTCCCAGTGGGCACCGTGGAAGATTTTCCTGAAGTCAGTTTGTGTTAAGGCTCAAAGTGCGAGTGTCCAGGGCACATGGGGTGGGGCGTGGCTTCCAGGCCGAGGAAGGGACTTGCCCTCTTGGCTGCGGTAGGTGGGGCGCGTCTGCTCTCGGAGCTCAGGCAGTCTTTTGTTCCCCAGGAGGCTTGGTCCACGGTAGGTGCTCAGCAAACACTGATCTTTGCTGAATGCCCCGTGCTGAGGAGCTTAGGGCTCTGGACAGAGTGCAGGCGGGGGACTGACACCCTCACGTGGGCTCCCTCTGCTGGGCAGGGGAGAATGGGGCGGGGGGACAGAGGGGCCTCCCCAGCTCCCACCCTTCCTTGGCCTCAGCCTTCCGCTGTTTCCTTGTGCAAGTCAGAGCCGCTGTGCTCCTGAAAGCTTGGTGAGCCCATGATGGCTTTCCAACAGTGGGTCTCTCCTGTAGGTCAAGGGCTCTGCTTCTGTGGGGGTGGTGGATGGTGAGGGGACAGCGTCGTGTGGGGTGGGGGGTGGGAATGTGAGTAGACACGGTGGCAGCCAAGAACCTTGATTCCTGGATTCCCACTTGTGCCTCTTACTCGCTGTGTGTCTCTGTGGTTTAGCTCAGGTTCCCAACCTGGTTCTGGGGCCGATTCGGAGAGCTGTCCCATGTGAAGCGTTCAGAACGGTGCCTGGCAGGCTAACAAACGCCAGCTGAAGGGGAGAGCTTCGGGGACAGTCGTGCTGGGTGGCCTGGGTGGCTGCAGACTGATCCTTCTGGGAGCCCGAAGACCTGGTTCGAATCCCACCTCTGCCTCCGGGCTCACTGCAGAGACCTGGCCACGCTGACTCAATGTCTGAGTTCGGGTCTCTCATCTGTCAACCAGGGATGGATGCCCCCTGGGGGAGATGTTGCTGGCAGGAGCCCGGAGTCTGATGGCCGTTCTCTGTGTGGGGCTTATTATTGAAGTCAGAAAACCTGCGCCTAAGCAGGTAGGAGAGAAAGCCCCGTCTGACGAGGGTGGGGAGGACAAGCCGCCCCACAGCCCACGGGCTCTGGGGGTCAGTCTTGGCTCTGCTGGGCCACCTCTCGGCCGTGGCCTTCCTCTCTGTAGGCCTGCCATGGTTTCCGGGATTCCCATGGAAACGGATCATTCCAGAACGGGGGCTCTGCCTCTTCAGAGGAGGGTGATGCAGGGCAGCAGGTTGTACTTGGTCGGCAGGGGTGTGGGGGGCAGGGACTGTCCTCCCCCAGCTGGCTGGGTCTGGGTGCCCGGGAGAGACCAGGGTGTTTTATTTTAATGTTTTATTTCTTTTTGAGAGAGAGAGAGAGAGAGCGCGTGCGAGTGAGAGAGTGAGTGCATGAGCAGGGGAGGGGCAGAGAGCAAGGGAGACAGAGGATTCCAAGTGGGCTCCATACTGACAGCAGAGAGCCTGAGGCAGGGCTCAAACCCACGAACCTTGAACTTTGTGAGCCGAAGTCGGATGCTTAACCGACTGAGCCACGCTGGCGCCCCAGGGACCAAGGTGTTTGATACCTGCCCAGGGCTCAGCACCCTGCTGTCTCACCTCACGTTCTTGCTGGATTTGAATCCCCAGGGCCGAGGGACTTGGTCATTGGGGCCGTGGGAGATCTGGGTCTCCAGCAGGTAAATATTAACTGTATAGATCTGGATCCGAACGTGAACCTGTTTGGGCTGGTCGCCTGGGGGACTACCAGGTGCCGAGTCCCCCATCCCAGCTGATGGCCAGGACGAGTGGAAGAAAGGGCACTTGCTCTAAGCCAGATAATTGCATTTAATTGCCATTACTGTCCAGTGATCTGGGGCTGCCGTGTCTGTTTTATGGTAAGGGGGAAACTGAGGCTTCTTTACACAGCTCAGGGGCTGGGCCTGCTGTTGGAGCTGAGAGGATCTGCCTGCAAAGCCCGTGCTTCCCCGCTCCCACCCTGGGTCCCCCGTCAGTGGCCTCCTTGCTGCCATTAGGCCCACACTAGGATGCTGACATATCATAAGTGCTGAGGTTTGCTCTCTGGCTCCTCTGAACCCGGGCCTCAGATTCCCCCTTTGCAAAGTGGGGACAGGCCATTCGGGGTCCCCGGCAGGCAGGACCAACCCAGGACACCCGAGTGCAGTGGTGCTGTGGCCAGGAGCACAGGGGGCTCTCCTGAGGCCTGGGCTGGGGCTTGGGGGGACCTCCTGGCCAAGCAAATAAGCCTTGTCTTGAAGACCATGCATGCGGCACTGTGGGGACAGCCAGGGCTCAGCCACAGTTGTCACAGCGGCAGGAATGAGGACACAGATCGAAGGCTTCAGGACCTGGAGTAGGATCCTGGGTCTCATTAGCTGTGTGATCTTGGGCAGGGTCTTTGCCTGCCTCTGTCAGTGGCTCCCCTTGAAATATGCGAATTATAGTTCCTACTTCGTAGGCCATCGTGAGGGGGAGGTGAGATGGTATTTGCAGAGCCCCTAGCGCATAGTAGGTGCTCAGGAAGGTTCTCACATGATAGTCTTCTAAGGCTGACAGTACCCAGTGGGTCTGCAGGGCAAGTGGAGGCCACCTCCCCCCACCCCACGATGCCAACAGCCGGGAATAGCGTGGGGTGGCTCTGTGGGCAGCCGCAGATGGGGCAGAACGGGGCATCAGCTCCGCAATGGGGTGGGTGGGACGTGGGGCTGAGCTTGGCTGGGGAGAGGGGGACGTGTTGGCTTTCAGGTCATACCTCCCCTTTCCT
>PISW01005688.1:0-127614 GCA_004023785.1 Mungos mungo
CCCCTTGCTTTGCTTTCTAGATCTTTTGTTTGGTGTAGGGAGTTAACCTGGCCCTCCTTTTGCTATGCTTTCTAGCTCTTTGTTTGGTGTAGGGAGTTAACCCAAACCTCTGCCATAAAATTTGCATATTAAAGGATAAGCGTCCTGCCCATGCATCACTGATGAAGGGACTTAAGGAATGTAAATCTCTCCTCATAGAGTTCTTCAGGCTCATCTTCCGCTTGTAGCCAGACTATTACTGGGGGATCCCTCCCTTGTAATGACTTGATTGTTTCCTTTTATTTACTACTGTCCTGATAAAAATGACCTTTTCCGGAGCATGTCTTTACTTCAAAAACCTTGAACTATGTAACCATTAAAGAGATGATGTAATCACCTATGGTATATAAGACCCTGGCCATCTAAGTAAAAAGTGGCTTTTCCACCATGCCCCTTGTCTGTCTTGTTTGTCGTTGTCTGTCTTCTTTCTTAGAGATATTGCGCCGACACCAACCCCCTACTCGGGACCTTTCGACTGTGGTGTGTGGGCTGGTCCCCCGCACTCCTGAAAACTGCAGATGATAAATACCCTTATCTCAGAGGGCTGCCACCAGGATTTTATAAGGTAATAACTTCCCTAAAAGTTTGTTTGTTTTTACAGAGAGAGAATCCCAAGGACGCTCCATACTGTTAAGTGCAGAGCCTGATGCGGGGCTCAAACTCATAAACCATGAGATTCTGACCTGAGCCGAAATCAAGAGTGGGTCATTTAACCAACTGAGCCACCCAGGCGCCCCGGTAATAATTTTTCAGTGTATATATATATTACCTATACGTGATTCATATATATGTATATGCATACATAAGATGAATTGTTATCCTTTACAGAGAATATTTTTTCAAGTACAGTGGATTTGTTTCTTCTTCGTGAATCAGATTCAAAAGTCTTATTTGGTTATAAGTGCTCTTGGAAAATCCCTTGGGTCACCCACAAACGGTGAAGTTTTAACGTCTCTTTTTTAAAAATTTTTTTTAACATTTATTTATTTCCGAAAGACAGAGAGAGCTGAGCAGGGGAGGGGCAGAGAGAGAGGGAGACGCAGAATCCGAAGCAGGCTCCAGGCTCTGCACTGTTAGCACAGAGCCCGACGCGGGGCTCGAACCCACGAACCGTGAGATCAGGACCCAAGCTGAAGTCAGCGGCTTAACTGACGGAGCCCCCAGGGGCCCCTTAACATCTCCTGAGAAGTCTGAACTACTTGCCGTTTGTGCAGCGTTAAACTAGATCGTGGCTTCGCTGGCTGAGCCCTAGGTGTAGCGGTGGCACAAAGCTAGGAGCACCCCCAGACTAGAGAAATACTGGCACCCTTTGTGGCACAAAGCCCCTCAGAGGGACCCCAGGGAAAGCAGGTTCGGGTCCCCCGCCCCACGCTCAGGCAGCCAGCACATCCTAAAATCCTCTTTCTGCCGCTCTCCCCAACCCACCCAGCGTACGTTTCAGCCGACTGACTAAATTGCACTAGTCCGCAGCATAAAGGAAAATGGTGTGATGGCTGTGCGTTTGTCACGTTTTACTTTGAGACTCTTGTTTGAGGAATGTCCCCTGCGCTTGTGAGGTCCTGGGGACAGTGGCTCTCAAACATCTGCATGACTACAGTCACGTGAAGAGCCCGCCGAAAATGCAGATTCCAGGGCCACGCTTCCTGGAAGTAAATTCACCTCACCTGCAGCTGGCTCTGGGACACGACACCGTTAACACCACTGGATCAGAGTCATCAAGTTCTTAGAGCACATTAGGATCACATTCAGGTCCATTTTCCCTCATCTGACGAAGCCAAGGAAATGATCCTTTGGTGAAATTCAGCAGCAATTGCATAAAAACCAAAGAGGCTTAAGTGGAAACAAATGAATACAGGAAACGCGAGAAGTTAAAAAGTTTCCAAACAATCCATTTGCTAACAGTCGCTTGCATTGTCTGATGACAGCACCGACTCCAGGTCTTAATTCCTAGTATGTAACACCCTGACGCTTGAAAGTTGAAAAAACAAAAATCTTTTTTTTTTGTTCTTCCTGCTAGGAAAAGACCAAGAGCAAACACGGCATTTATTAATTCCAGACAAAGATGCCAACATGAAAAGAATTCTTAAAAAGACAGAAGAACTGAATGCCAGCAGGTATCCTAGATGTGATCCTGGAACAGGAAAAAGAAAATGTAGGAAAGCTGGTAAAATGCAAATAAAGTGAGGAGCTTAGTTGATGGAAGCGCATCCATGTTGATTTCAGAGTTTTAACAAATGTGTCAGGGTCACATGACATGATACCATTGCAGGAAACTGGGCGAGGGGCATTCAGGAGCTCTGCTAGTTTTGTAAGTGTTCTAGAAGTCTGAAGTTATTCCAAAATTAAAATTATTCCATCGTTGTTGTTTTTTTTTTAATGGCGGCAGAGCCTACCATCTATAAGCATGAGTTTTTAAGTCAGATCCTTCATTGTATCTTGGACTTCTATTGTAGGCTGGCTCAGCTCTCACAGGCTACATTCCTCTGAGTCATGTAGTCCACCAATCAGGGCCTCAAGTTCTTCATCTGATAAATGGGCGAACGCTAGTACCTGTCTCTTAAAGCCGCTGGTAAGATTAAATGAGTTCAGGGGCGCCTTAGTGGCTCAGACAGTTGAGTGTCTGACTTTGGCTCAGGTCATGCCTCAAGGTATGTGGGTTCGAGCCCCTCATTATTGGGCTTGGTGCTGACAGCTTGGAGCCTGGAACCTGCTTCGGATTCTGTACCTCCCTCTCTCTGTCCCTCCCCTGCTTGTGTGAGTGCTTCCTCTCTCAAAAATAAACAAACATTAAAAAAATTTTTTTAAGATTAAATGAAATTCAAACATACATTGTTTGAAACTGTGGCTGGTACTTAACAAGGACCCACTGAGTGTTGCCTAGTATTGCCCTCAGCTAGTAAGCCTCAGTTTCTTCCTGAGTAAAATGGGAACAAAAATAGCGCCAACCCACAAACGTGCAGTGGGACAACTGAGTGAAACGAAGCAAGTAAACACGCAGATGGCATCTGTGCATGGAGCCCTGTCAATAGACTTTGGCTCAGATCACGCACCGTGAATGGTAGCTCTAACTATTGGCATTAATACTAATAAGGGCTGGTGGGTGACCTACCCCAGTTCTGGCTTCAAAGCAACAAGGATTTCAGCTTTGAACTCATTAGCTCCTCCCTGGGCACTGCTTGGTACACGTATCTAAAAATGGAAAGACGTGTACACTGTGGGTCCTTTATAACCCCAGTCCTTTCCTTCTCCCAGGAAGTAGGACGCATGTGTGTTTCAGGGATCTGGTGGTAACTGACTGAAAGCACAATTCAGACGGACCCAAGAGAAGAGGATGGTCATCCACCTGGGGAGCATCCAGGGAAGGCTGATTCCAGAGGCCAGAAGAAAGCCACCAGGATCCGTCTTCTCTCCCCTTCTTGACTCTCCTCCCCTCCAGGATGGCTTCATTCTCAAGCTTCCCGTGATGGAAAATACCTGCCCAGAGCTCTAAGTACTAGGTCTTCGATGGCCCAAATCCACAAGGAAAGAGAGTCCCTTATCCCTGAAATGTAGCCACAGTCCGGAGCCCCGATCTCAAAGAACCAGCAAGGGCCCTGCCCGTCCCAGACCGATCGCTGTGGTCAGGGGGGTGGGATTCGATGACGTGCCCGGGTTTTGACCCGTCTGCCTGTCCCAGGTACTGGAGGTGGAGTCAGCCTCACTCAAACCAAATGGACTGAAAATAGGGAAGGGTGTTGCCCTAGAAGAAATTTCAGATACCGCAGCCAAACGCAGAGCTAATGGATGCTGTGTGGCTATAAAACAGCATATGTTCCCTGTAATCATGTGGATTTTATAATTGATGATCACAGTTGGCTAAGCAGATGTAGAAACTTCAGGAAGAGAAAAGTCAGACACTTTGCTCCCCTTCCTCTCCAACTGAGCTGCCAGGTCCAGATACCTTGGGAGTTTGCCCTCCGGATGCATAGACCTCTCCAGCCTTTAGAGGGCATTCCACTTCGATTCAACTCACACATATTGATCAGGTACTCATTACATGCCAGGCACTGTATAAGGTCCCTGGTTCTAAATCATACTTTACTCAAAGACACAATACGTTCCATGGCGAGCTCCTAAAACATGTTCAGCAGCTTTACTGAGGTATCATTTTCATACCATAAAATGTACTTGTTTTAGTATACAACTTAGTAAAACCATTACCAGAATCGAATTTTAATTAAGTAATTAATTATGTTTACTGTATTTGTTTTCAGAGAGTGTGCAAACGGATAAGGACAGAGAGAGAGGGAAAGAGAATCCCAAGCAGACTCCGTGCTATCAGCACAGAGCCCAACGTGGGGCTCAAACTCATGATATGTGAGATCATGACTTGAGCCAAAACCAAGAGTTGGACGCTTAACTGACTGAACCACTCAGGCGCCCTCAGAATCGAGCGTTAGGACATTTTCAGACGGTCCCTCATGCCCACTTACGTTAATCCATACACACCTCTAGCCCCAAACAACATCCTGCAAATCTACTTTCTGTCTTTATAGACTTTCCTTTTCTGACATTTCATATAAATGGACCCATATAATAATATACAGTTTTTTGTGTCTATTTTATTTCACTTAGAAAGTATTTGGGGGCGGGGTTCATCCTCAAAAATGTTGTAGCAGGTGTTAATATCTGGTTCCTTTGTGTTGCTAAATAGGATTCCATTGTATGACTCTATCACATCTTGCTTATCCATCCATTAGTTGATGGACACTTGTAGTGTTTACACTTTGTGAGTGTCAGGAATAATGCTGCGATGAACATGTGAACACAAGTTTTTCTGTGCACATATGCCATCATTCCTCTTGGGTAAAGACCTGAGAATGGAATCCTGGGTCATGTCATAAACATCCCCCGATTTTATGAAATAAAAATTAAAACCCTTGTTGTGTGCCCATTTTTTCCTACAAGTAGAAAGGTCCAAAACTAAATCAGTACTATTGAAAATTTCAATCAAACCCCCACCCCCAGCAAACCCTATTCTTCATATTAAATATATAAGGTTATGAGTCTGTGTGGACCCAACTTTTTAACCAAGTTATGTAAAAACAAAATAAACAAACAAACAAAAAACCATAGCACTGAATAGTAACCAAAAGCAATTACATCACAGTCCTACCTGTTTATATCACTCGAGGAACATTTGTGGTGATCTAATTTATATCTCACAATACTTTATAAAATCTCCCGTCTTTTTCTTTCTGATTTTCTTCTCCCCCCCCCCCAAAAACGAATCTACACACAACCCATATGACATGTATTTTCTGTCCCCTCCTCCTTCTCTGCTGACACTCTGTGGAGCCTCTCTGATCTAATGCTGTGTTGGACACCGTACGAGGAAGCTAAGGAAGGGGATTCCTTATTTAAAGAAGAATATTGGTGAATATTTTCCCCCTTTTTTTGAAGATAATTACTCACTAAACACATTTTGAAGTTCTGGACTTCACTGCCAAGGGATGTATGTGGTCACTGACAAAATCAATGGTCAACTTTTCTCCTTAGGTCCTGTCTCCAAGCTCCAGGAAGACATTGTTTTGGTTCACATAACCAAAGACTTCAATCACCAAGGGTCCATTTCTTTATGTCCTCCATTCTCCCTTCTCCTGCACCTGCTTGTTCCATTGCTGCTCCTGTTGAGGACCAGTAACAGTTCTGAGGACTCAGCTCTTGCTGATTTACATGCAGCAGGAGAGAGTGTGTTACTCCAAACAGCCATCCTGGGAGAAGAGGAAGCACGCCTTCCAGAGCCCCGGGAAGTCTCCTCCTGAGTTAGCGCACGTCCATAACTGA
Organism: Mungos mungo; assembly: GCA_004023785.1. Classification (NCBI taxonomy): domain Eukaryota; kingdom Metazoa; phylum Chordata; class Mammalia; order Carnivora; family Herpestidae; genus Mungos; species Mungos mungo. The sequence continues at coordinate 5,866 of PISW01005688.1, forward strand.
GCCAACCACAGAGAGCGCAGGAATACACCTGTGCCCTGGGGGCTGAAGGGAAGGTCAGTCCTCCCAGATTGGAGGACCAAGAATGCACAAGAAAGAATGGGTTCCCGGAGAAAAGCATGGGTGCAGTTTTAAAAGGGAAGATGGAGGAATGCTGACAGGCAAGGCAAGTGACAAGAGTCGACAAACTGATGTCTTTCAAGGAGCCTCTCTACCCTGATGTTAAGCCTGGATAACATTGATCTTCACAAAGTGTGCCAAACGAGATGCAACACCTACCGAGAATGAACAACTAAAAGGTGATTACAGATCATTGTTCTTAAACGTCAGGAGGGTGCGGTATCATCAAGAGTGTCATTGTGGCATCAAATGTTAATCCTCTCCTTTTATTTTTTTTGAAGTAGCCTTCCCACTCATCATGGAGCCCAACACAGGGCTTGAACTCATGACCCTGAGACCAAGACCTGAGCTGAGATCAAGAGTCAGACGCTTAACCAACTGAGCCATCCAGGCACCACACCCCTCCTCTTTTAAACCATGCCACATAGGAGTTCAAATTATTTCACCCAGATTAGCATTTCATTGTGAAGTCATGACTTGAAATGGGCCACATAAGATGCCTTAGTCTCCTTGCTTTCATCCTCAAGGATTAGAGTCAAGCCCCATCTGACATGGAAATTACTTATTTTTAGTAGTCTTCGGAGCACTGTATATGAAGTTGTTCAAACTGTGGTCATTGGACTCCAATTTAGATCTCCTTTTTTACATTTCTGCCTATGGAATGAATTCAGCCCAATCCTTCTCCTTGGACGACTGGGAAATCTTGAAAAGATAAACACTAGCTGTTGTAAGATGTAGCCAGAGGAGGAAACCATTCAAATTAATCTCACTAAATATCACTGGTAGTGAGCAATGATTTATTTCACTCGCTTAGAAAGGAGGATGTTTTCCACACCTCCATAAGCTGCCATTTGATACTGTGGCTAGCCCTCGTTGACAGGAATTGTTTTAAGAAATGAAAACAGCCAGCACCAAGCTAATGGGTGCCTTCCGTGTAATCTTGGCTTGACTCAGCCCACTAGGAAAGCATTTTTCATCTGAATCACAGTGGAAGATATGGTATTAGAGATCTTAAATTAGTATCTGTTGTCTGAGCGATGCTCAAGGCCAGATAAATGTAAGAACCCTCCATCTATACATGTATTTTAGGTGGGAGGAAGTTCAAAGCATGCTTCAGGATAAGCTGGAATGCCTGGAACTTGGTATGAACTCAAATACTCACATACTAAATGATATCAGGAAAGCAAATCACTTCAATTTCTTCCTATTTAAAACGTGATCGGGACATCTACTCCCAGAGCAGCTGGCTCAGACAACAGGGAAAATAAATTGTACTCGGCTGATAGAGACTCCTCACCACGGAGGAGAGGAACACGCTGAACCGACCGAGCACAGAGGTCGGGGCTCTTTTCCATGTTTTAAAATCCCCCAGGCGCCGTGCAGACAGGGAGCCCTGGCTAATTATCTCAGTCTCCAACCGTCCAGCCCCCCGTGCTGCTCCGGCTCCACACCGGAGGTTTTCAAGGCTCGTCAGCTGTAGCAGACATGGGGACCTACGCAGAAGTAATTTTGGCTACTGAGTCGTGTGGGTGAATTCATAAGATGGATTTGTGTGAACTTCAGGAGAAAATATGAGCACACAAATTGATAATTTATAGTGGGAGTTTAGCAGATGTTTTCAGAGCCTTCGAAGGCAGAAAAATAGCAGGGAACGGAAGGCCCCTGGTTCTCACACAAAGCAATCCCTGATTTTAACCCTGTACATTCCCCCTTCTCTGGGGTCAGATTGAGGAGTCATAATCTGGGAAACTAACTGGAGAGGAAGCATCTCACCCTTCTTTTTTTTATTTTTAAAATTTTTTAAAAGTGTATTTATTATTGAGAGACAGAAAAACAGAGCACAAACGGGGTAGGGGCAGAGAGAGAAGACGACACAGAATCTGAGGCAAGCTCCAGGCTCTGAGCAGCTGTCAGCACAGAGCCTGATGCAGGGCCTGAACCTGCGAACCATGAGATCATGACCTGAGCCAAAGTTGGTTGCTCAACTGACTGAGTCACCCAGGAGCCCCATATCTCCCCCTTCTTAAGAGAGGAATACCCACCCGACCCCTCTCTTCCAGAGAAATTCTTTTCCCCAATGGCTCAAGTTCCCAGTGGGGCTGCTTCATCCTAAAACTATACCTCTGGCCACAGAGACAGCATGTGTCCAACAGAAGCCAACCAGAGTTTTAAAGTAGAGAGAAAGGAAGGAGGATGGCATCTAAGGAAAGGTTCAGGGGCCTCCATATCTCGCCTGCTGAGCACAATTGTGATGTGCAACTCAATTCACCAACCAGGATTCACTGAAGGCCCGTTTGCCAGAAATCAATGTGTCCTTTACCAAATGAATCAATTTATCAAAATGGTGTTTCTTGAAACCATTTATGAGGTTGGCCATCAACTAGTATCAGATGGTAGGGTTTAAGAGCCTCTGAAGATTTCCAGGTTTTCAATGAAATTTGTGTGTTTGTTCAGAGCAGCAGTCTGGAAACATTGGTCTTTAACCCAGCAGCTCCCGCACCCACCAAACCACACACCATCAGCCACAGCCTCACAAAATGCCACGAAGGCAACCCCAAAATGGAGATGGTAATACACACAGACCCACCATTTTTATACTTTTCCTTAAACTGGTTACTAAGAGGCACCCAAGCATCCTTCATTTCAATCCCAGAAAGTCAGCACATCCCTAATCTGGTCCTATCTCAAACTTCCAAATCCCCCATGGGGCCTCTGGCATTCATGACCTGTCATCAGGAAAAAAAATCCTCAACCCTTGACCTCTTCCCTGTATACCCTCTTCTGGCTCTAACTGAAGCTGACTATAAGTCCTCATGACTTCTCCTGCACACCCATGCCCACCAGACCTGCAAGTGAGGTACGTGTGTGCCCTTCTGACTCCTCAAGGCTTCTCAAAACCATTTCTCCAGCGCTTTATTTTTTATTTCTGTGTTTTTTTTAGAGAGAAAGTGTGTATAAGCAAGGAAGAGGTGCAGAGGGAGAGAGAGAATCTCAAGCAGTCTCCTCATTCAGCGCAGAGCCCAATGTAGGGCTTGATCTCACGACCCTGGGATCATGACGTGTGCTGAAATCAAAAGTTGGATGCTCAACCAATAGAGCCACCAAGATGCCCCACCACCTTCCTCTTTGAAGTAGAGGCCATCTAACTGAGGCCGCCTTGTAGTGGTCCTGTTGCCATCTCCTGGACACAGACCACTCCTCATCACTCAGTGGAGATGGTGGGCCCCTGGCCTGCATCTTCATTTCCTCCACTGATTCTCCTGACTCCTTTAACAAATACCTAAGCATTCTATCCAACCCACTTGCCTTCCCATCCAATGACCTGAATGCACATGAGACACAGCAGTGTCCTTTGCCCGTCCTTCAGTCATGCAAGGTAGAGTTACACCCTGAACTTTGTATCGCCAACAACCGCACCATCTCCAAAAATATCTGAATCCCATAGGTCCCATGGGTCCCATTTTCTGACCAGCTCCAGCAGTCTTTCCAGCTCCGTTTCTCTAGTGCTGCCACTACAGCAAATCCCCAACCCACTGGGACATCAGCCCACCAACTCGGTCACTTGTCCATCATCCACCTTCATGTCCTCACTTCCCTCTTTGTCTGGGTGAGCTTCCACTGCCCTCCCCCGGCCTGTGGTCACTCTCTTGGCACTTGCCTGACAAAGCCATCTGCTCTGCACATGAACCTGATCATTTAAGCAGGGCCACCACTCTGTGCTCTTCTTGTGCCCCTCTCTCCTCATTCTGCACTCTGGCTGCCCCCATCCTGGGTCCTCTAAGAGTCACTCAAGCATCCCAAGCTTGTCCAGATAAGAATCTTCACTTGTTCCGTTCCCTCTGCCTGGAGCATTCCAGCGTCCCAGCAGACTCTCCCCTTTTCCTGGCTCAGCTTTGCATCCTCAGGTCTCTGCTTTAACATCCTCCCTTTCTTTTAACTTTATTGAGATGAAATTCACCTAACATAAAGCTAACCATTTTAAAGTGAATAATTCAGTGACACTTAGTTGATTGCATTCATAATGCTGTGCAACCACCACCTCCGTGTAGTTGAAAAACATTTCCATCACTTCAAAAGGAAACCTTAATGTGCCCATTAAGCATTCCCTCCTCATTTCTCCCAACCTCCTGGTCCCTGGCAAACCACCAATCTGTTCTCTGTCTCTGTGGGTTTGCCTATTCTGGAACACCTTTCCTTTTCATAGGCTTTATCTAAAGATCTTTAGAAAATCACCCTCATACTTCTAGTCTCTGACATTCACTGTTTATCTTCAATAGAATATATCACTCTATAAAATTCTATTACTTATATATATGGCTGTCGTCCTGTCTAGGATGTGAGCTCCGTGAAACAAACATTCTGCTTTATGTTCTTCTCTGTTCCCAATGCCTGTAAGAGTGCTCAGCACACAGTAGGCTCTCAATAAATATTTGTCAACTGAATAAAGACAATCCTATGAGGTAGTCTGGTAACAGCATTCTTTAGGCAGCAAATGACAAAATTAAGTGGAAACTAATTCAGGCCAAAAATAATTAAATAAGTGAGGTAGTTATTGGCTCATTTACCAACTGTGAGAGTGTCTCATAGGAGCAGGTCATCCAACAGAATAAAAGACTGAACCCCCCCCCAGGAGTTATTAGTGTCTCTGTTTCTCTGTCTCTGTCTCTCTCACTTATCATCTCATTATCTCAGAGAGCTTTCTTCACACGAGTGGCATCCAGATGAATCGGGTATGTGCTACCAGTTTACCATTTATTCTCCATCTATCCACCCATCCATCCATCCACCCACCCGCCCATCCATCCATCATTCACCCATTTATCATTCCATCAACTTATCCATCCATCCACCCACCCATCCATCCATTCATCCATCCATCCATCCATCATCCATTCATCTTTCTATCCACTCAACAATTTATCAAAACCCACGCCTATCTTTCAGCTCTATTTCAAGTGCTGTACGTGAAGCAATGACCAAGACTAAGTCAAATGAGATGCTTTTTGTCCTGCCACTAACGTAAAATCTGACAAACAAGAGGGTGGTTGCATAAGAGAAGTGGGTTCCGGGAAGGGGAGATAATGAAAACAGAGGACCTGGGGAAATGCATTGCTGTGTGTTTAAGGAACAACAAGAAGGCAAGCATGCCTAAAGTAACATCGGTAAAAGGGAGCGTGGTAGAGCATGTGACCAGAGAAAAGGCATGCATAAGGTCACATAGGGCCATATCAGCTACTATAAATATGCTGGATTTTATCTGGACTGAAATAAGAAGCCAGGGTAGGGTTTTAAGCAGTTATGACATTACCTGACTCATGTGTCAGGAGTTTTGTTCCAGCTGCTTTGATAAGAATGACACCACACGTGGGCAAGAGTAGAAGTGGGAAGATTCACTAAGGGATGATGGTCCAAGGCAGGTATGACGCCACCTGGATGGATGCAGAATGTGCAGGGAGTTGTGGACTTTTAACTTGTTCAGAATGTCAGGCCCATGAGAGAGGTTGATGGACTGTCTACAGGAATGGGATTGGGTCTGGGGCTCGAATAAAGAATTCCCTCAAGGTCTGGACCTAAGCAATAGAAAGGAAGAAATTGCCACTTACTAAGAAGGGGTATCTGGGAAAGGATGCTATTTGGTGGGGAATCCAGAGTTTGCATTTGGCCATATTAAGACTGAGATGCCTGCTAATATCTAGAAGGCTATTGGGATCTATCTAAACCTGGAACTCCGAGGACAGAACATGCCTTGGGACAGAAGTTGGCTTTTTCAATAAAATGAAGCAATATATAGGATAATTTTGTAAATATAAGTCAGGTCCTCTCACTTTTCAGCTCAACTTTCAGTAGTTTCCCCTCTGACAGGGAATCTTGAGTCCTTAGCATGGCCTCCAGAGCCCGGCCCCTCTGAGACCCCGTCTCCTCCACTCTCCCTCCCCCCAGCACCAGGACCTTCTGGATGTGTCAGAGCCCCGCCAGCCATGTTCCTGGCTCAGGCCAAATTCTCTCTGGATAGCCTCTCGCCTCATCTCAGCAACACCTTTAAGTCTTTACCCAGATGCCTTTTCACCCTTTTCAGTGAGGTCTGTCCAGATCATTCTACCCCAGTTTGCAAACCACCCATTTCCACCACTCCAAAGCACTTACCGTACCCTTCATGCTAGCCTCAAATTTGTTTATCGACCATCTATCTCTCCCCTTTTAAATTTCTTAATTCCATGTGGACAGAGACTTGGTTGGTTTTTCCACCAACCACTGTGTTACCAATGCCTGGGATCAGGAACACTGGATAGATACTTGTTTGGCGAATGAATGAGTGAAAACACTGCTCTCTGAGTGTGACCTAGTTTGGCGAGTGCTTCATTTCCCTAAAGTTGTGAGCTCTTCCTACCTTGAGACATCGGACTAAACAGTTCCTCCCAACCTGGACTTCCAAACTTGAGATTTAGAAGAGCAGTGGGGGAAAGGGAGTTTGGTGCTCGAGGCAAACTGCCTTAGTTCAAACATGGCCTCCATCCGTTAGCTACATCTCCCTTTCTGAGCATGTTTCTTTACCTGAAAGGGGGCCGGGGTCGGGGGGGGGGGGGGACCATAATACCCAGTGACATCAAGCAGGAACCAGTTAGAAAGAAAGAAGCCATTCCAGGTACTTCCGTTGTAGGGATTTATCACAGGGAGTTAGTTATACTCCAGATCCGCTAGGTCTTTTTGATGATAACACATTTGTCAAGGTCCCAGCACCTAGTCAGCACTCAAGAAACATAAACTATGAATGCAAAAACAAAAATATAAAACACTTTCCCTTTCAATTGAGGGGTCTTTTGGTCATTTCTATTATTGGATGCCTAAAAGAGTGTTCTTTATAAAGTAAGGAAAAGGAGGGGCACCTGCGTGGCTCAATCAGTTGAGCCTCCAGCTTCAGCTCAGGTCATGATCTCATGGTTCATAGATTCAAGCTCCATGTCAGGCTCTGGGCTAACAGCTAGCTCAGAGCCTGGAACTTGTCTTCAGATCCTATGTCTCCCTCTCTCTCTGACCCTCCCCTGCTCACGCTGTCTATCAAAAATAAATAAAACATTTTTTAAAAATTTAAAAAATAAAGTAAGTAAAAGGAAACAATAAGACTCCAATTAGAAATTTAAAGGACTTATATTTACAAGAAAGAAATTTGAGGTGTGGAGTGGAGTAATGGTTGACTCATCCATTCTTTGTTTCCAAAAGAACACTAGTGAGAATTTCTACTTAAGAGTGAAGAAAAAGAAAAGCCAATTTATGCTGTCAGAGTTAGCCATTATTTTAGTCCCACAGCCCCCCGGTGAGCATACGGTATTTTTATTGCTGGAGTTCATCACTAGTGCTTACTCAATAATTAGATAATCCCTATAGCAATCTATTGTAGTCATGTCTAAAAAAGGTTCCTTATTGCATCTCCACATATGTCAATAGCTTTCATAAACCATAAATCAGTAAGATATTGCTGGCATTAGAATTTTAAGCAATTAATGTTAATCAATATGAAGGCTCAAAAGATGGATGTGGCTGGGCTTTTTTCTCTCTCCACACAATGAAGACGCTGAAACTCTATTTATTTGAATTAGTTCATCAGCCTTTGAGATTTGTCATTAGCTGAAATGACAATTACCGTCAAATCATCATCATCATTATCCGATAATTTTTCTACAAACCTAACTTTGCATAGCACTGTGAGAGACTTTGAGCATGTCTGACATTAGAGTTCACGTTCATGTTAAATGCTAGTACAGAATGAAGCCTCAAGGGTGGGGATGGTTCCAAAACCCCTGATGGTATGCCAGGGTGGGAGACATTTAAAGGCACAGTGATTAGAGAGGCTCAGTTCATTAAGCATCTGACTTCCGCTCAGGTCATGATCTCACAGTTTGCGGGTTTGAGCCCCTCATTGGTCTCTACGGTGATGGTGCAGAGCCTGCACGGGATTCTCTCTTCCTCTCTGTCTTCCCTGCACACACTCATGCTCTCTCAAAATAAATAAATAAATAAACTTAAAAAAAATTAAAAGCACAGTGGTTAGCATTACTATGTTGCACAGTCCTTTGGATTAAAATATAGATAAGAATATAGAGACATAGCCTAGGCAGCTACTTGGTCCTAAAGGTGGAGATTGGGGAAAGAAAATACTACCTACTGCTGCTAAGTTATCCTGAAGATGGCAGTACCCTCTTGTACAGACCTTCTGGAACAGGCGTTGTGGGTTGCTTCCTGAGCGTCTCCTGCCTATTCTCCCTTCCCCTTAGGATCCTGACTTTGTCCAGGACCTCTCCTCCATGCAGACCCTGTGCTCTGGGACCAGATGACAACACGCAGCCTTCCAGGTGGACTTGACCGGTGTAAGACTTCCTCACCAGGGACTGGCTTAGAAATTGGCCTGTGACCTCGATGGGCCAATAAGACATGAAGTAGCATCTGTTGAGAGGCTTCTGTGTAGGGTTTCCTTACTCCTAAGAAGGAATCAGAAGGGGGAAGAAAAGGCTCCCCCCTCCCAGATACTGTTTGCCCAGGTGTAATGCCTAAAGGTGGTGCAGCCACTTGCTAACAGTCTGAGCATAAATTCTGAATGGAAGATGGCAAAAATGAAGCAATGGCAAGAAATGAGTTAACAACCCATTTCTCTATTGTCTAAACTGATTTGAGTTGGAGTTGCTCATGTTTGCAGCCAGAGTGTCACTGGCCCAACTCTAAACTTCGGGTACAACCGTCACTTCAGTAACAGCCTACCTTCCTGCTTTTGTTTCTCTTATACTCATTTTAGTGCCCCAATGAGAGCATAGACTGATTTATTGAACTGAAAATATTAAAGCCAATTCAAACTCATGTCTTCCTTGAAAATATCTTCATATCTGCAAAACAATGGGCTCCTCCTGTGTTTTTAGATCAATGGTACCTACCTCAACCATAGCATGCATCACGACGTACCGAAATTCTCCATCACCTGTCCCCAGTACCATTCCATTTTGACATTTTTTGAAGATTAGACATTGTCTCCCAGTCTCTGTTACATTATCAGGAATTCTCATGGTCCCCATCACTTAGAAGGGTTTCAATAACCATCCATTAATGAGTAAAGGAATGGATGAACTTCTCAAGATATCTACAACTCTCTACACCCTCTCCCTCATGCCTGCTTTTCTTTTTACCCAGCACAATACCAACTATTGCTAATTATGCTTCCCTTGCCCACATAAAAAAAGAGTTATTTTTACTTAAATTTATTTAAATCTCCCTAAAACATCATGAAATGATACCCAAAATGTATGTGCTTCATTAAGTAAGCATTATTAGACCTCAAAAAACCCAGTGCAGGCCACCAATGTGCCCTAAAGAATTAAAACTGAGATGACTTAGGTCAGCATTTCTAATATTGCATCCCTCAGAAGAATTATCCTTTATGATGTGAACAGGTGCTTAAGGTGCTGTATGGTCAGGTAATTTAGGAAACACTATGTATAAAAATTTTAACAGTTTCTTAAGTGCAGAATTGCTCAGAGCTTCCTATTTGCCAACATGCTCTATGAATCTCTAAGACAGAGCTACGATATGAGATTTCCCCAAAATGTATTTGAATACAGAATCAATGGTCCATGGTACAGTTACTGAAATATCACCATGATTGTGAAAAACACACTTTGAGCTACACTGTTCTAGATCGAGTGAGCCTTGAATATGACATTCAGCCATTTTCCTGTTTGAAGAAAGATGGAAAAAATAAAAAAGAAATTGGAGGTAAGGTATTATCTTCACACACACAAGTCTTATATATTTTATATAGCTTCATACTGTTATACTATTAAGCTTCAGTTGCACCTTAGAGAGAACCATAGGATCTTGGATCTGGGAAGGAATCTTAAGGATTGAACAGAAGAATGACTATGATTATGTTGTATTCATGAGTCTCTTTGAGAATCTAATGAAAACAACAACCCCCTCCTGGAGAGATGTGTCTACATACAAATAGTCACATGGAGTTCACAAACCTCTTGGCAAATTCATGGACCCAAGTTGAACACCCTACTTTCTAATCTACCCTGACCATTGTACATATTGAAGAAATTATGGCCCCAAAGTCATATAGCTTTTGAGGTCAAAGCCAAGGTAAGAATTTAGGAATTCCAACAATCTCTTTTCCCATTGTTTATTTCTATCTGGTTCCAAGTCATATTCATATCATTGTTGTTAGACCTATCAGGCATACCTGATCTTCCAAACCTACTAATGGAGTGGACTGAATCTAGCCCAGGTGACACTGAAAACAATGAGGTTGACTAGTGTTTTCCAATATCTCAGACAGTTGCTCCCAGATTAATGTTCTAGAGTGCCCTATTATGATTATGCCACCATTGCCATAATTCAAGGATTTTATACTCATTTCCAGCTAGCAAAGTAAATTAACAAGCATGTTCTGGACCTCCTATGTAATGCAAAGTACAAATGCATAAGCATTCAGACACCTGACTTTGCTTGTAAATTCCAGAAAAGAAAAAACAGGAAATGTTCTTAGCGTCCTTCTTTTTAAACAAATTCGATGGCTTTGGCTGAAAAGAAATGCCTTAGCAGAAAATATTGCTAGTGATCATTACTACCAAAACTTTATTTATGTATATATAAATTAAATATATATATTTATAAAATCATGTGTGGACATTAAGTGCTTTGATGTTTATGAAATGTTAGAGCTATGGACAATGTTATGAATGCAAATAAATGAAAATTGCAGTTATTTACTCAAAATTTAGACCATAAAATTAATTTATTCAGCAGAACATAAGATGGCATTTCCCCACCATGGATCAATATTCTGATATTGTCCTGGAATCCCAACCCAGGGATTCCCACATAAATGCAACACCTTTCCAATGGAACTCAGTCCCGAGCTCCCCTTGTCCATGGCAGCCTACCTGCCTGTACACTTGAACCTCTATTAATGACTAACCATATGCCAGGCACCCAACTAACCACTGTACCTCTAACCTTTCCATTGAACCTTCAGAACATCCAAAGGAAGTCGATATTTACCCCTTTGCTTTTACAGATATGAAATGGAGATTCAGAAGGGTTCAACAACTAAATCATGGCACATGGCTAGTAAGTACTGGAGCTGGGATTTGAACCCTTAGTTGGTTCTAGATCCTAAGCTCTCAGCCATTACATACCTTTCCCTTTGGTAACCATTGGCAATTTTATAACCAATGTTATTGGGACCAAATGCAAACTCATGCTTCACATTTTTATTCCTCCTATCTTTGTTAGTATAATCAGGCATTTTAGCTAAAAGATTCTTTTCAAAAGCTAGCTATTACTGAACCTCCACTTTATTCCAACTCTTCATCCAATATTCATCAACCTCCGGGTTCTCTTCTGTCATCCTCCCCTTCACCATACATCTGCATATATTATGAAGGACACCAAGCAAAGCAAAGTTGAGTAACATATGGCCCCTGCCCTCTAGAAACTTGGAATTCAGAGGAGAGACAACAATTAGACTAATTAGTACAGCACAGCCTAAGATGTCAGCACGCGGGCACAGTATCACAGATGAGGCTTCTCCACATCACACTGGTTTGTAGGACTGGGATCGGGGAGAAAGAGCTGCTGCCTGAGCTGAAGTCTGAAAGATGGTGGGAGTTAGCAGGATCCAGAACGGGTTGGGCCTGGGGGCGGGGGGGGGGGGGCACAGTAGGCAGAGGGAAGGTATATGCGGAGTTTAAACTAGCAGGAGGACTTCTCAAATTTTCAATAGTCCAGAATCCAGAGCAAACTGTTCTGTGAAGCCTGGGGCCCCTGGATGGGTGGCCTGTTGCATGAATGAGCATCACCAAAGCCCCAGGGTGTTGGCCGGAAGTTCATGCTGAGTTCCAGCTTCCTTGGGAATAGGACGTCCTCTCTCTCTGTCTCTCTCCCTCTCTCTCTCTCTCTCTCTCTCTCTGACTTTGTGTGTACGTGTGTGTATTGTGAGTATGTGTGTGTTGTATGGGCTGGGAGGGAGGTGATATGTGTGTTGCTTAAAACGTCTCACGTGAACTTGTTTCTTGCAGAGAACTCTGAACATTACCATAAATTTCTCACGTTTTCCTCCTTGTTAAGAAAACCCTGGAAACTGCCCTCAGCACTCCACCCTTCCAGCCATCACCTCTTCTCTTCTCCCTTCTGTAGAGAAACAGACGGGATGAATGGAGTACAGCCATACCAAATAAAGTATCCTAGGACCCGGAGGTCCCTTCCCGGACAGCACATGGGAAAAGAGGTCTCTAACATCCCTGTTCAAAATCCCTCTTTGTTCAGAAAGTATCTTCTTTCATTTCAAATTTCTCCCAACGGACGGAGGGAAGCTGGCTCCTCAATGTCCCCAGTGAGACAAATGACTTGAGACGAGAAGTCGCCGTGTGCTACAAAAATAACACAAGCAGGCGGAACACTCTGCCCCCTCCCGTCCCCTTGGCTCCAACAGTCTTGATCCATCACCAGGACTTTGGACATGCACGTTGGGTCCATTCCCCTGGACGAGCCGGCCACCTGCCCTGTGGGCAAGATCCAATAGACCACTGGAGAAACTCACACTCTGTAGGGCATCACGACGTGCGTGTGTAACTTGCATGTGGAAAACTGTGCGTGTGGCACCTTCAGTGTTCTGTCTCCGTGTAGTCTACAATTTCTTTCTGGAGTTCTAACAAGATTGAATTGGAAAGCCCTACGATCCTTCCCCACCAACTGTTTCCCTCTCCCTACACATTCAGCCTTCTAGAAATGAAGCCTTCTGTGGGGATAGAACGGAATAAAGCACAGTCACCTGCTCACATGATTAAAAAAAAAAAAACGCTGGGGCGCCTGGGTGGTCCCTTCAGTCAAGTGTTGGACTCTTGGTTTGAGCTCAAGTCATGATCTCACATTTCGTAACTTCAAGCTCCACCTTGGGCTCTATGCTAACAGCACGGAGCCTGCTTGGAATTCTCTCTCTCCCTCTCTATGCCCCTCCTCAAAAATAAATAAATAAACTTTAAAAAAAAAAAAGCCAAAAGGAGGGGAGGGCGGTCAAAACTCTCATTCAGTCACATATGCCTACAGAAATTCTTCTGAGCCTGGACTCCCACTTTTCATGAGACTCTCAAAGGAGCCGGTGTTCTCTAAAAGGTTTAGAATCCCTGATTAAGAGATTTTTTTAGAGATGGAAAAAAAAATTCTGCTACTTCGGAAGAAAGTGGATATACATATGTCATCTCCCCTCAGATGGGCTTGACGCTAATTGCTCATTCAGGTATGAGTCCTTTCCATCTGACACCACGGCTGCTTTCTGATGTACCTGCAACTTTGTGATTTTACTCCCCGTGCAAAGTGGCGCTTGCTGCCTCCGGCAAAAGACACGAGCTATTTATTGCCTCATTTTACAGATGCTGCCGGAGATCACATTTGCCGATACAAGTATCACAGAACTGTCTTTGGGTGTCACCAGCTGCCAAAGGGTAACTCAAGCCAGAGCCTGATAAGTCTATGCTAATGATTTTACACACATTCTCGGCTTAATTAGCCGAGCTGAAGTAGAAGTTTGCTTTTAGCGGTCACACCCTTTTGTCAATATCTAAATAGGAACGTTTAACTCCCGGTTTGCGATTGACGTCATGGTATATGTGACTGCAGCATTTTATTGCTGGAAACAAGCTTCCACATCTACCCCTCCACTGTGCAAAAGTATCAGAAGCAATTCTCTTTGGGATGGTGATGCACCCAAAAATAAATGTCATTTGGTCTTACCTAGGCATTCATCTCTCATTCCTTGGGAATGCTCGCTCACTCGCGCGCTCTCTCTCTCTCTCTCTCTCTCTCTCTCTCTCTCTCTCTCTCTCCCCCCTAACTCTTGCTTTGTGCTGAGTTAGCTCTAGAAATACCTAAAACTTTCCAGGTTTGCATGGCAAAGTCTGTCAGATGGGAGAATTAACGTAGCAATAAGCAGATATGTCGGGACCAGGCTACCTGGGAAATCGTGGCAAGCTACTTCACCGCTCAGTGCCTCAGTTTCCTCAGCTTTAAAATGGGGTAATCATAACTTCAGAGCATTGTGACAGGAGGATTAAATTCCTTCCTTAGATCAGAGCTTGCCACTAACATGGCTATTTATAGGAAATCTCGTAATTCTCTCTAAAATGAACAAAGACCAGCACGCGTGTGACAAAGCGGCTGTGCAGGGAGATGGGTTAGTAGGAGCCCGGCATCTAGAAGGATGTCCACACATGGGCAGCTGCGCAGCTGTGTGTTATTACAATCTCCCGTCCCCCAGGAGAGACACTCCTGGGTGGCTCAGCAGGTTAAGTAATCGACTCTTGATTTTGGCTCAGGTCGTGATCTCACAGTTCATGAGACTGAGCCCCGGGTGGGCTCTGCGCTGACAGCACAAAGCCTGCTTGGGAGGCTCACTCTGCCCCTCCTCTCAAAATAAATAAATAAACTTAAAAACAACAGTGTTGAAACTCATCCATGGTATGCCTCCTCTTAGAAGCTGACGTTGTGGACTTACGTGCATTTTGGACTCTCATTTGACAAGGCAACGTATCATGCAGGCGAAGGGGGCAGAAATGAAAGTTAGAAAAAAGGGTGAAAAGAGAAAACAAATCAATAGAAGGGACCCTCTCTGGACTATCTTCTGACTCAGTAGTAAAAGCGCTTTTTTCTGCTTTCTCTGTTCTCTTCCTTCAGGGAGCTTTCTGCCCCTTTCGGCTGCTTTAAACTGCGCCCAATCACTATAACCATGCTTAATAAAGAGATAGGAGATTCTCTTTTTATTATTTTTGGCCAGTGACGCTCAGGTTTAAACTAATTACCAGTAGGCCCAAGGCGCTCATTCACTCACTTTTAAATAAAACTGCAACACTTCTGCGTTCAGTTGGGAAGAAGTTTAAAGCGTCTGGATTGGAAATGCTTCTAGCTCATACCTGTCCTCCCCCGTAATCGTGCTGAAGGCTGATAATAATGATAATGGCACTGGCCAGAGTGCTGCCAAGAGTCACCGGGGGTCCCTGCCCCCCCCCCGACTTTGGCAGGACTGTCCCATGTCACACTTCACAGCCTAGGGAAGCCTTAGGGAGGCTTAGGCTCCCCAACATGACTGCTAGTGCCCGTGTGATTTTGCTGTCCTGACCACACTCCCAAGCCCATACGAGTCCACCTCTAGTGAACCCAGAAGTCCGTGCAGCACGTGGCTTTCACCACCGGGCTCTTCCCTCTTCCTCATCCCTCCCAGACTCATCCCCTCCTCTCTCTCTCTCTCTCAGGACCTCGTGTTTCCCAATGCTAAGTGATAGCAACCCCTTCTTAGAAGATTCGGTACTAGCTAAAACCCACCTTGAGCCAATGCTGTAACTAAGAGAATAAAAAGACCCCTGATTTATTCCAACACTGGTAGATCTTATTCTTGAAGTTCTTATGACTAAGGGGATCAGGTCTTTGTCTAACCCTCTGATTTAAAGCTTCCAACAAACCCACGGCATAGGTATTATTACTGTTACCATCTCCACTAGCCTTCAGACCAATGGTTCTCAAGTGGGGCAATTTTGCCCCTGACCGGGGGGGATTCTTGGCATTGTCTGGAGACGTCTTGAGTTGTCATAAAAGGGAGAGGGTGCTACTGGTGTCTAGTGGGTAGGGGCCAGAGAAGGTTAAACATTCTACAGTGCATAGGACGGCACCTCCCAGCTCCGAATGTCAAGTGCCAAGGTTGAGAACTCTTGATTTATTCCAGCTACAAAACCGAGGATTAGGTTAGCTAATTTGTGCAAAGGCATGAGCATCGAAGGGCAAAGGTGGGCTCTCCCACTCCAAACGGTGTGTCAAAACTAGGCTCTCCTCTGCAACACAACCTTCCTGTTTTAGTGATCTATTGCTACGTAACAATATCACCAGAAACCTAACAGCTTAAAACAACACACGTTCATTATTTCACAGTGTCTGTGGGTCAAGGGTGTGTACGCAGCTTAGCTGGATTTTCTGCTTTGGGTCTCAAGACTGTAATTCAGGTATCAGCCAGGGCCGCGGTCCCATCTGAGGCTCGCCTGGGGAAAGATCAGCCTCCAAACCCACTCAGTTTCTTGTCAAAATGTATTTCCTCGCAGCTGGAGGACTGAAGGCCACAGTTTATTGCCAGCCATCAGGTGGAAGCCATCTTCAGTGCCCAGAGGCCACCCAAGTTCCTTGTCCCATGGGGTCCCCCACATGACCCCTTACTTCCTCAAAGCTAGCAAGAGAGAGACTCCAGAATATAATCTTATATAACGTAATTGCGAACATTTCCAACCACGAGCTACCTTTGCTGTATGTACTCTGTTGGCTGGAAGGAACTCGCAGGTCACACACCTGTGTGTGTGGGAGGGGCAGGAGGTGGGGACAGGACCATATTAGGAGTCTGACCTTCATACCATTAATGGAATCATTACCTTGAAGGTGGTTTCCTTCAAGGGTAGTAATTTCATGGGCCGTATCCTTGCAAATATCTCAATATCCATATTATCCTCACATATGTTAACAAATATTTACACACGCCTACTACAAGCAGGAGGATCCTGCACTCTGGACAGTGAGTGTTCCCGGTATCAGGTTAAGGCAAACGCTACAAAGGTATTTCTGAAAATCAACCTGGTATGGCCGTTAAAGCATATCACTGAAATCTGTGCCCACCACGCCACTTTATGAAAGAGAAGATCAATAGACTCTACTTTAAAGGGTGTAGGGGGTGGAGAATCCAGACTATCTGATGATAGAAAAACTGATTGTGGTATCTCATTAACTTTGAACGGCACTCAACTGTTCCCTCCTTCCAATTCCATTCTCTGTCTCTCCTGCGAAAAGTATCCCTCCATTCTACTTCTTACTTTTCCCACCCAGGCCCCTGCTCCACACCCGTGCTGGCTTTGAGATAGAGAGATCAGAAAATTCAAAACTAAAATCATTCCAGTATTTGTCATATATGTTAGAACCTTTGGTGGCAAGAAGCAGAAATGCATTCTGGCAAAGCGAACCAAATAGGGAATAAAGGAAAAGAAGGCATTCTCCCCAACTCTGAGCAATGCAGCAATAGGAGGGGGAAAAAAGCAAAAAAACCAAACCCTAGCACAATATAGGGCTCCCTCAGCCTATGTGGGGTGGGGGTGGGGGGTGAAGAGTTATCCGAGATCTATCTCAGACTACTACTGTTTAGCACGTTGGATTACCCACAAATCTTCACGTCCCTTTGCTAGAGAGGTTACAGGTAAAATGTGTTTGGGTTCAATGTTTGTTTTACACCGTATGTTTTGTTTCCCAATTAAGTTCTTACTTTCTTATTAATGCTACCTGATCTAGACCTGTGGTAATTAACCTATCCTCTGGATCAGGTTTAATTTTAATTAAACAATCCTCTAACTCTCAACAGGCTAAATGTTTGTTTCTTCTGCAATTCTTATCACAAGGCAATTTTGTAGAACCTTATAGATTTTCTGAGAAATTGCTTTATCAATTTTTCCCTGCAGCCATACACTGAAGCGGACTTGTATTGCTAGCTGTTGCTTTAAATTAATTTTCTGGTTTTTCCCACTTCTTTCTGTTGGGCTACTTAATCCCTGCATTAATTTCTTCACCTTCTGATTAACAATTAACAATGGTTATGGTCGGTCCCATGAGTGTAAAATTGGCCTTACTGGAGTCTACATTTATCTTGCCTTAATGATCAAATGGGTTCCGTGTAAGATGTTTTATTTATTTTTTTTCTACATATCAGTTTTTCTATATTCAGCCTGGGATCTAAACCTCAAGCTGTGCTCTCTTGCCTCTTACATCATCACCAGTAATAAAGATTTTACTGTCAGAACTTGGCTGACAAATTTGCAGGCTCTTTATTACTAGCAATGATGGACGATAAGCAGCAGAAAAAAACACAGCTTGAATTTCATTCCCAGCTCAAATCTGCAAGGCTGGCATTTAGAAGAATTATCCTGTGACTTCATCAGCCAAGAAAATTTGTGGGTGAGAGTCAGAGAATTAATATAAAACTTCCCCCTTCATCCCCTTCCTAGATGGCTCTGGTAAAGTCATTGCACGATGTGGATGTGGTCAAGCCTGCACTGAGAAAATGAAATGTAGATAATGTGTGTGACTCCCTTTTATTTCGGTTGCCTAGATCATTTAAGCTAGAGGAATTGGAAGGACAGAGCTATTGTCCTCTATGACAAGAAACTGTGCTGTTGTGTTCGAAGAGTACACACTACAGTGGAACATTCCTGCTTCAACGTAAACCCTTGCACTGTCTAGACTAGAGGACTGTCTGTTCTATAGGAGTTACTTACATCTCTATGAATCCTAGGTAACTGATAGCAAAGCAGAGGAACCCTGGTCTATGTCCATCACAATTCTGTCCTATCCAGTAGAAGTTCGACTGACTTCTCTCTCCATTGTGGAAGAAGCTAGTTTTGCCTCCATTTACACATTCGTTTCAACATTACTTGAATGTGTGATTTTTAGACAACTCCACTGTACCAACTATAAGATCCATCTAGTTTCCTCATTGACTGAGTTAGAAAGTTGCTAAAAAATGTTCATCTTCTACCTGAGAACTGTGGTTTACTTTTATTTAATAGCTTTTTATTAAGTGTTTATTTTTGAGAGAGAGAGAGAGAGTACATGCAGGGGAGGGCCAGAGAGAGAAGGAGAGAGAGGATCTGAAGCAGGCTCTGTGCTGATAACAGCAAGCCCAAAGTGGGGCTCGAACTCACGAACTCCAAGACCATGACCCGAGCTGAAGTGAGACACTCAACTGACTGAGCCATCCAGGTGCCCCATTTTTTAACAGCCTTTAATCTCCATAGAAAAGCTGCCAAATTGGGGTATGTTCGAGTGGTAGGGTGAAGCACTTCTCTGAAATTCCGCTGTAAAATAGTATTGTGAAGGACTACCATGAATCACGAGTGTGATACAGTCGCGCTGATCTACTGCTGTGTAGCACTGATGTGAGATACTGTAAAGCCTCGGATTGAGGTTAGCTTGGTCTGCAAGTGTCCCGCAAGACGAGCAAACATTTCTGATAAATTTATTTAAATTCTTCCAGTTTCATTACCTTGTATGTAAAATGTGCCTATTAATAATACCCACTTTGTGGGTTCTCCTATAGAATAATATAAATTATTACACATTTTGAGAAGTATTATTTACTGTGTTTATGCTACTGATTATTCCCATACAGGCTTTCACATATAGTGATATGTTGCTTACACATCATCTCAAAAAGATGGTGAATTGCTTGAAAATTCCAGCTGGACTGCTTGGACTCCATTCTTTTTTTTTTTTTCGTTTATTTATTTTAGAGAGACAGAGCGTGAACAGGGGAGGGACAGAGAGAGAGAGGGAGACACAGAATCTAGAGGCAGGCTCCAGGCTCTGAACTAGTGGGTCAGTACAGAGCCTAACGCAGGGCTTGAACCCAGGAACTGTGAGATCATGACTTGAGCCAAAGTCAGACACTCAACCAACTGAGCCCCCCAGACGCCCCTCTTGGACCCCATTTTGAGCTTTTTACTTAGGGCATCGTCCCTTCAAAATAACAATTTTCGGGAGTGATTTTTTTTCCATGAATATGATGTCATAAAGGCATAAAGTTGTTGGCCCATTTTAACTGTTTACCTACATAAAATATATGTGTATATATGTAAAATTCTAAAGTCAGACCAAGTTTTCTTCATCCCGTTTCTGAGAAAGTTACAAGAATCCAAATCTATTTTGTCAACAAACTTAGAAAATGTGCCTGGAATCTTCACAGGAAGGAAAAACAGAGAGGAAGCCTGTTCCAATGACACTTACTAAGCTCCTCCCCACCCCCCTCACCCCCTGCCCGGGTGACACTTTCTGACTATGCAGCATAACCCACATCAAAAAGGAAAAAAAAGTCCCCAAATCTACCCCCCAGTGTGGACATGGTTACATTCCGGAAGTCTACATCTAGAGCCTCAAGGTGGTTTCTGTCCTTTGAAGTTGGTATTCCTCTTTCAGGAAAATATCCTTTCAAAAATTGTCAGATACACAGACTTAGGTATAAGGGTATGTACCCCAGAACAATTTCTGAATGAAGTTAGAGACAACCTTAATACCCAATATTATCCGCTACCATAAGCCATTTTTTTTCAAGAACTCTTGATCACTTGGAAAATTCTCCCAATATAATGTGACATCTAAAAAGAGTATCAAATCATATGTGTTCTGTGCTGCCAATTTGATAACATTTCGCACGGATACACACCCTGGGCGTACGCACACACATGTGTACCGAAGCACACAGAATGAGAACCTGGAAGAAACCGTCCAAAATATTTACATGACGCTTATCTCTTGGTGGTAAGATTAGGGGCGACGCTTTCATTCTGCCTTAAGCTATTCCAGATTTCCCAGATTTTCAACCACAAGCATGGGCTGCTATGATAGTCAGTAAAATAAGTGTTACAAAAACCACAAGCTCCAGATGGAACCAACCGTTACACTTCTAGATGGCAGACGCTTCCATTGAGGGCTGAGGGCCCCAGCTAAAAAGAGCAAGGAGAAGGGGGTCGCTGTCATAACTGCGGCCACCGGCCTCGCTGGGAGAGCCCGGGGCTGCTGCTGACTCTATCTATGGGCCGTGTCACCGAGGAGAGTTCGCTTTTTGACTTTCGTTCGCCCGTGCCTGACTTGAGGCAGGAGATTGGAATTAGGTAAAAACCAACTGTGATACACTATTATTCTGTTTGAATAGCCGGTGTTCTGCATTGTTCCCACTGTGGCCATACAGTTTGTTCAACCTCAAGCCACCTTTAGAGAGTCACTCTTCATCAGAAAAGTGTACAGATGCAAAGGAGTCGTTCTGCAGCCATCAAAACGGTGTTAGATTTTTGTGTTCGTATTTTAGTCTTGCTCCTGATTTCTGACAAGACTGATGTTGACGGATTTTAGGAGTTCATGTGCTTTCTGTCTCTCTCTCTCTCATGCGCACGCGCGCACGTAGATACACACACACACACACACACACACACACACACACACATACTACTACTACTACTACTATCAAGAATCCATTCTCCGAAAGCTAAACTGCACATTTTAAGGGATTAATACAGTAAATTTGAAATGTTTACTAAACATCCTTCCTGCTAAAATGTATATTTATGTACAAAATAATTTTAATTATGAAAGTAATATTTTTTACTGTGATAAAGCCATTTGGAAATAGAGATTTTCCTATGCCTATCACCAGTACCAAGTAGAGTTACTGTGTGTTCAGGAAGAAACAGAGAGCTCATTTTATTTTTTTAATTCTTTAAATGTTTTATTTATTTTTGATACAGAGAGAGACAGAGTATGAGAGGGGGAGGGGCAGAGAGAGAAGGAGACACAGAACCAGAAGCAGGCTCCAGGCTCTAGGCTCTGAGCTGTCAGCACAGAGCCCGATGCGGGGCTCGAACCCACGAATGTGAGATCTGACCTGAGCCAAAGTCAAAGGCTTAACCGACTGAGCCACCCAGGCGCCCCCAGAGAGCTTATTTAAAAAATATATATATATATCCTTTTACAAAGTCATTATTTTATTTATGTAAACGAAAATATCCTTGTCAATGATAACTGTGCTTAAGGATTCTTTTTCACTAGCTTTCAGAGAAATAGCCTAACTCTTCCCACAAAGTGGTTCATCCAGTTGGACACACCTAATTGAACCTGACGTTCCCCACGTTCTGCAAGATGATGTTAATCTCGTCGCTTCCTTCATCTCCGAGCTTGGTTAAAGGCAAAGAGTTTATTGACAGGGGCTGTGATTGGCATGCCTTGTGCTGACCAATTGCAATTTCCTCTCCTTGTAAACTCTATTTAGTGTTACAAAAACAATCCGAAGGCAGATTGTAGGTGCCAGGCTTTTCCTCTGACCTTTAAATCAAATTTAGAATTTCACAGGGTAGTATGCCTTCAAGCAAAATCTGTCAGCTTAATAAAGTGGAAATCTCCTGCAATAAATCTGCAATAAATTTCCACCATTCACAAAGAAAGGTAAGCTTTACTTATTGTTCTATACTTCTGAACAGCGAGCTGGTGATTCTTGGGTAAAATAAAAACAAGTGCTGTTGAATGTAAGGACAACTCTGAATAATGAAAGAAAGAAGGGGGGTGGCATAAATCTAATGAGGGAAGAAGAACACAGAGAGGGGGAAAGTGATTAAAAAAAAAAGAAAACAGAATTATAAAGAGGCAAGACCAAAAAACAAATGAAAAGGGGAAAAAAAGGGGCATAAGGAAAAGCATTATAATGTTTTGTCTAGCTCTCTGGCGGAGTACAGAATCATTAAAATCCTAAACCTCCTGCAGGACACATGGAGAATTACAACTGGTCTAATCCCGTCTGAGTCTCTTCGTGTGTTTGTTACAGAACAGGATGACCTGATGGTTTATTCCACTTTCCAAACAAGTAAAATTTCAAGCATTTGCGAAGCAAATCAAGACTGTAGAGTGTCTCTATTATCAGCGGAAATCCTAGTGATTCCCATCAAAGAGGATAATTACTTCTGGAGACATAAAAGCAGTCAGAAGTGCTCCCTGATGTCAAAGTCTGGCTCCTTCCATTTTGCCACACCAACTGTCCCCAAGAACATGTTTCAACAAAGTGTTTTCTGCACACTGAAGCATTCTTCCACACTGAGAACAAGTCTCTAGACCAAATTGTTTGCCCATTAAGGGAAGATGCATGAAAATCAGGCCTGATACCTCTTCTTTGTTTTATTTTCCACCACTGCTAATGATCATAATAATTAATAACCTTTTAGTGGACGTTGATAATGAGTTAAGTGCAGCCCAACTTGACAGGAAGCACTTCATCTGATCTTCCAAGAAGGGAGTTTCGTTTACAGATGGAAGTCAGCCCCCAAACCATTAACGCACTTGCCCAGACTCACACAGTAATTAAATTCATCTGTGGCTTGACCTTAGCAACTCTTTGCCACCCATTTTATAACATCTGATTTATGATACCAACTCACCATACTTTGATCAACTATCCTAATATTCTCATTTGAAAACGTCTGTACTGGATACAGAAGTGAAATGAAAAATTAAGGAAAGGAATGAGAATTTTTTACATTGTTCCCCAAAAATAGTAAGACCACAAAATCAACTTCCTCCTAACTACTTGGAGAATAACGGGAGAGCGCTGCCCTGGAAATAGGAAATAGCTTGGGTACAGGGCTTTGTTGAAAGGGGAGACATATATTTGGCTTAAGGCAGGACTTTAAATCAAATCCATTTGAGGTTTTGAAGGAGAATGAATTAAAGAATGTGACAGTGAGATGTTTATAGTGCTGGTTGGTGGCAGGTGAAAGGTGATTCCTTGATATACTTTCTCCAGTCTGTTTGCATTTTCCTTGGCTATATTCTCTCCATGACCTTGAGCTGGCCACGTGGCCTCCAGTCTTGATGTTTTTGGTTATGCATCTGTCAGATAGAAATTATTGCTCCAGCACCACTTGCCCTACATGGGGGCTAGAGTAATAATTTGAGAATAGCTCAAAATGAAAATCTTGATCTAAAACAGCATTTGGAAAATCATTCCAAGTATATCTCTGCTCCTCGCCTATATCCCCGCCTCCCTAATCAAGCCTGTCATCGCCTCTCACCTGCTCTGTGCTGTAGCCTCCTAAATGGTCTTGGTGACTCCATTCTTATCCCCACCAAATGTGCTCTCCATCCTGTCACCCTGGTAATCTTTTTAAAGCACACCCACTGGACCGTCTGATTTGAAACACTCCAGGAGCTTCCCCTGGAGATTTGATTAAGACCCAGAGTAACATGGAGGCACCTGGGTGGTTCAGTTGGTTGAGCATCTGACTTCGGCTCAGGTCATGATCTTACAGTTCATGTGTTCAAGTCCCACATTGGGTTCCATGCAGACAGCTCAGAACCTGGAGCCTGCTTCGGGTTTTTTGTCTTCCCTTCTCTTTGCCCCTCCCCCATTCATTCTCTCCCCCCCCTAAAGTAAATAAACATTTTTCTTAGATCATTAAAAGAAATCCTGACAAAGAAACATCACCTTATGCTTTCTACACTAACCCAATGCTCAACTTTCCACGGCACTTGACAAATGCCCTTAGTCATTTCCACCTATCCAGCCTCAAACACGGGGCTATGAATGTATTTGTGTAAATGAAAGAGTCTCAACCTTGGGTGCAATCACTTGAGGTACATTATGAAAAACCAACAACAACCAAAAGCTCTGCTCCCAAGGATTCTGACCCAACTAGCCTAGGTTGGTGTCCAGATGTTTGTCTGAAGCTCCCCGGTGAATGTACTGCAAAATCACGACTCAGATCTACTGACCAATAAGGACAAAAAAGACAGGAAGAAACTGAATAGTTATACAAGTTGTTCTCTCCCAGATGTCATCATTTCACGAGGTGAGTTGTCAGCCAACATGGGATATATACATCTAGCTCTACTGGGCACTTAGTCATATATTGGCTCTACACTTAATCGTATACCTTGTCCTATAAGATGAACTCAGAATAGATGAAGGAGTGCAGTGCATAATCATTGGGTATCTCAGCCCACACAATTATAAGTCCATAAACACTGTAATTACAATGCTCCTGGTGAGCAAGGTTGATGAAGGAGTCCTGCTTAAAGGCATAGAGCACGTAGGAGAGACAAGCACGATGCAACAGATAGTAAAAAGCTCACTTATGCCCCAGGAAGACGGTGGTAAGACCTCCTTGCCCTGTAGGGTCAACTGAAAGGCTCTATATCCCATTTCAATGACAAAGACAGCTCTAATCTGTTTTAAGTAATGCTTTTCATGAAAATGCCCATTTATATTTTTATATGGAAAGCCAACCTTTGGAAGGCAGAAAAAAGAGAAATATAGAAACATAGAAAGTTGGTAAAAATAAAAAGTATTGATACAATGTGGCTATTCCAACTAATTCCCTTCTCTGTGTAAATACACACTTTATGAATTTGAGTTAACACAGTACATAAAGCTTTATACCCTTTTTAAAAAATAAATCTAAATTGTATCAGGAATATCTTTATATCATCATTTATTTTGAGTAATATAGTTCTGTTAGATATATAAGATCTGTTACATAAACCTACACTTTTTATTTAACTATACTGATCTTTCCACATTTAGGTTGGCTTCAATTTTTCCCTTTTATAAGAATATAAAAATTAAAAAAATGTGTGTATGTGTAATTATTGTTACGTAGAATGACTGGGTTTGGGGAGACTAGTAATTCCAACATTATTTTCTCTAAACTTCATTTTTGTGTTCTTGATGTACCTACAAACCACAGGTCCACCTGCCACTCCAAGTGTTTTCATACATTAGGTCTGAGGTGGGGCTGTATTTTTTTGGTTAAGTACCGCAGGCAATTCTCATGCAGATGACTCATAGCTTCTTCTTGAGAAACGTGTATCAGCCTTTTTAAAATTCTCACACATGTTGGCAAGCAGTCTGTCAGAAAGATAACAACTTTTATTTCCTTGAGCAACGTAGGATCTTTTAAAATTTCTGTGCCGATTTGATAAGTAATAAATGTACGGGTTGCTCTTTAATTTCCAATGGTTTTGAAGGCTAGCGAAGATAAAGGTTTTATTTATTTTCTGGTCATTGTGTATATTCTTTTGTGAATTTCTATTTCTTTTCATAACCTTTGCCTATTTTTTTCATTAAGATTTTCTTTACTTGTTTGTAAGAACTCTTTCCATATTAAAATCAGTCCCTGGCTGAAAATATATTTTCCGGTTTCTCATTTGAGTTTTAATTTTATGGTATTTATTTTTGCCCTACTGAAGTTCCAGGTGTCTACATAGGTATACTTCTGTACCTTTTGCTATGCATTCATCAAACCTTCCTTCTGGTTTTTTTTTTTTTAATGTTTCTTTATTTTTGAGAGACAGAGACAGAGTGCAAGTAGGGGAGGGGCTGAGAGAGAGAAGGAGACCCAGAATTCGAAGTAGGCTCCAGGATCTGAGCCATCAGCACAGAACCTGACGTGGGGCTCGAACTCACAAACTGTGAGATCATGAACTGAGCCAAAATCAGACGCTTAACTGACTAAGCCACCCAGGCGCCCCCCTTCTGGTTTTCTATGTCATTGTTTTCACGTGTGTTTGTTGCTTTTTTGTTTTCATTGTTATTATTCTTTTTTCTCTTTACTTAAATTTTTTTTTAATTTTAAAGAGAGAGAGCATGCATGCATGAACAGGGTAGAGGGGCAGAGGGATCATCTTAATGTTTTTTTTTATTATTATTTATTTTTTTAAGAGAGAGAGAGACACACACACACACAGCAGGGGAGGGTCAGAGAGAGAGGGAGATGCAGAATTTGAAGACAAGTTCCAGGCTCTGAGCTAGCTGTAAGCATAGAGCCCGACGTGGGACTCGAACCCACCAATGCGAGATCATGACCTGAGCCGAAGCCAGACGCTCAACCGACTGAGCCACCTACCCAGGCACCATGGGATAATCCTAAGCAGGTTCCACACTCAGTGCAGAGCCAAGTGCAGGGCTCAATCCCACAACCCTGGATCATGACCTTAACTGAAGTTTGAGTTGGATATTCGAATGAGCCGCCCAGGCACCCCTTTAACCTTTTACACCATCTTGAATTTATTTTCATACAGAATATAAGGAAATAAACTCATTTTTCAAAAGTCTCTGCTTTTGCTAAGTATCCTTTTTACTTCTTGGTATTATAGGAGCCAAGGGCAGGCCACCCCAAAATATGCCACTCTGGAAGACTGATAATTCAAAATAAAAGTTACAGCCTGTGTCATAAAAGAGACACCCCGTGCAAGTAGAACACTGAGACCCTCCTCTGTCCCCCTGAAAGCAGGAAATAAATGTCCCATGTGAAGAGGACGCTCCCTGTACCAAGAGGAAAGGAGACATCCTTATCACCCAAAATAGGAGATTTAGAGCCAGGAAGGCTCTATAAACAATCTTGGTTACTTTTTACTAATTTACTATCCCCAGCCCAACTTCTATCTGGAATTTCTTACTAACTGAGGCTCCCACGGTTAAGTCTTCATTGTCCTGTCAATTCTTCACAGATTTATTGTCTCCTTGTCTAAAAAGTAAAGGAGCCGTCTGCCTTGGTCATTTCTATAGGATTCAGTTTCATTATTGGGCCACAGTCCACACGTAATGAAACTTACTGACTTGTGTGCCTGTTAATCTCTCTCCTGTCCATTTACCTCTTGGCCCATATGCTGACAGTGACTAACCTTTACACCACACAAAGAAATAAGAGCTTCAGAGTTGAGAAAGTATCGTTTATGAAAAAATTAAGAAAGCTGCATGTTTCAGGACCTGAATTGCATGATAGGTGAACGTTCCCAACAACCAAAGATATATGCCTAAGGTTGTTTTTCTACTTTCAAGCAAAATTACCATTAAAAAATCCCACTTGTAAGCGCACTTGAAATGGCCCCTTCATCATGTATCTAATAATTGAGTCTATTTCTTTGATTTCCTTTCTTGCCCATTGATCTCTACATATCTTCTTGGTTCACAATCACACTGGGTTATTGCTATCATTTTATAAACACTTAAATAACTGCTAATGAAGCTTTACCTAATTATGCTTTTTTTAAGAAGCTTTTAAAGTTTGTTTTTTTTAGAGAAAATGAGTGGGGGAAGGGCAGAAAGAGAGAAAATCTCAAATCGACTCCATGCTGTCAGCTTAGAGCCCAATGCAGGACTCAAACTCATGAACCATGAGATCACGACCTGAGCCAAAACTAAGAGTCAGACGCTTAACTGACTGAGCCACTCAGGCGCCCCTAAGTTCGTTTATTTTTTAAAAATCTCATCAATCTTCTGTATCATTTATTCTTTCAAGTGAATATTAGATTCTACTTTGTCAACTACAGAGGGGGAAAAAACATGAATTCCTCTGAGACTTTGATTAAAATTCTTTTAAACCAACACATTAATTTGGGAAGACTTTACATCTTTAGAAGACTGATATTTACCATCAAAAATATGGTCTGTTATATGATAGTTAACTATATATGTCTCTGTAAGGTTTTTCTTTATCTTTATTTTAAAAGTATACATTTCTTTTAGGTGGTTTTTTGGGGGTTTGTTTTTGGAGGGGGCTGCAGTATGTTGCCTAATGCAGATTTAATAAATTTTATTCTACATTTTACTGTTATATGTAAAGACATTGACTTACATGTAATTACTTTATATTTAATCCTCTTTACTAAATGCTAATTCTTCTAATAAGTTTGACATAATTCTCTGAAGTTCTTCATTTCTTGTAGTTGTACTAAGAATCAAAAGCTCATTGAAAAGAATGCAAATGACCCTTAACAGGGTGGGGAATAAAAGGTTAACTTTGCTCATGATAACGCGCTTGTAGCCGACCATCCACTCCTCATTTCTCAGATAGGCAGAAAGTCAACCACCAACAACATGGGTTATTGGTGAGGCTGTGGGAAGAAGACTCTTTGAAATGGGGATAGTGAGGTTATAAATGATTCAATCCCTCCAGCAAGGAATTTGAGTAGGGTGTGATTTTATCTTGTCACCCAGAAATCCCACTTCTTCAAATCTATCTCAATACATTGCCGAGACTGTGAGAAAGAATATACAAAACTATATATCTAGATAGATAGATATACACATACATACATATACACGCACAAGACTATTCATTACTTTTGTTCTTAGAAGCTTTCTAAAAATTACTCTTCAATCTGTTCAACAGTTTCTGTTCTTCTCTCTTAATAATAAAAGCATGTAGAGATATAGATTATTCTTGAAGAATAGCCTTATCTGTATCCCCCTAAATGTTTATCTCTTGTTTTATTGTTATTTTGGTTCAGAGTCTTCAATTTATTTACAGGATCTTTCTTCATTTTTGCTAACCTGTGTATTTCAAAGTCTCCAAACGTGAGATATTTCTTCATTTTTGAAATTCAGATATTTTATTACTATTTGTCTAAACGACTTCATTTGACTTGGCATGATAATTGTAGATCCATTTTTTATTTGGAAATTTTACAATTTTTTAGCTTAGTGAAGTTTCTTTTGTGTCTGACATTTATTCTCACTATGTTTGTGCTCTCTCTTCCCGTGGGGGGCTCAGGGCAGGCTGCCCCAGAATGTGCCATTTTGGCACGCAGATTATTTCCAAGCTGAAGACAATCAAGGTCCAACAGACTCAAGAAGAACTTTTCATCTCCCCCTTAACTGCCTAAAAATACTTAGATAGGGAGTCTGTACCAGAGAGAGAATTTTTACCAACCAACCATTTTTTACATAAGAAAATAACTTTTTCTACATGGTGTGGCAAATACTGGTTTGTCAAACATTTGCTTTTTCCACCTTCCTATGATTTGTCTTCTTCTCTCTGAGACCCTGGACCACTCCCGGCTGCTTCTTAGCTCAGGTAGCATCTCAACTTCCATTACCTGACTGTGGGGAGCCTCCCATGTCTTTGAGGGTCTCCCGTTGGTATGCAATTAACTTCATTTTTCTCCTGTGAATCTGTCTTATATCAATTTAACTAGAAGGCCAGCCAAAGAATCTGAAAGGGAAGAAGGAAAAGCTTCCATATCCTATACCTACAACTCTTGTTTCACAAATTTCCTCGAACTACGCTGCGTACCTTGTTGTTTTGCTCATCCTTTTTAAGTCTTGTTCTTTCTATTCAAAATTACAGGTGGATTTCTTGATTTGATTTCTATGGAACAAACTCTCCTCTTGCAGTACACTGTCTCTATCTGAGTTCAAGCAGAGAGGGGGAGGGGGAGGGAGGGGAGGGGGAAGGGGAGAGGGGAGAGGGAATCTTAAGCAGGCTCCCTGCTCAGCACAGAGCGTGCTGTGGGGCTTGATCCCACAATGTAGGGATCATGACCTGAGCTGAAATCAAGAGTTGGAGTCTCAACTGACTGAGCCCTCCAGGTGCCCCAAACTTCAGTCATGATTTAAATGTCCAGGCAGACTTTTCCGATGGCACATCAGTCCTTCTCCCTGCTTATTATAATAGCGTGAATGTACTATTCTAGTGAATCTTCTTGAGAATGCAACATTCTTTTCCCCAAAATTCCTCCATTCTTACTGCCAATCTATGTCTTAAAGGGACTTTTCCTCTGATGCTTCAGGGCTGTTCACTGCTTGAAACGGGAAGATTCCATGTCCTCTTTCACAACAAAGGTGTACCAGCTCTTAGTGTCCCTTAATGGTCCTTTTCTGGCTCACCTACACCTGCTGAGGCAGAAGCCTGTAGTTCTGTATGACTTTCAGCTATTTATTTCCTGGAAACTGTATGATGATTCTCTCAAGTATTTAAATTCATTTCGCCTGCACACCATGCAGCTAAGTGTATTCAAAATGTCTGACACACGTACGGTCCTTTTTCGAGTTACCACATGGTTCCTATTTTTATCTTCAGTCAATCAGATCCAGAAGTCTCTAGGAGGACTGGAATTGAATTTCTTTTTTCACATGCTACCCAGAAGTGGACAGATGATGGATCGAAAGTTTATATTTCAGAAACAACCATTCTATGTGTACCCAACAAACATATCAGCAATCACAAAGTAGGAAAAAAGCAAACCCTTTGGGGATACCAGGTCTGCGGAAGGAGGAGAGCCCAGGCAGTCCCAGAACACACGTCATCGCAGAATTTTTAGGGTGACTTTTAAGGGAAGCCTTTAGGGGTGACTGGGTGGCTCAGTCAGTTAAGCGCCCACATCTTGATTTCAGCTCAGGTTATAAGTTTGAGCACCACATTAGGTAGGCTCTGTGCTGATGGCTCAGAGCCTGCTTTGCATCCTCTGGATCTCTATCTCCCTGTCTCTCTCTTAAATAAAACAAAACATTTTAATGTAAAAATAAAGTAAAAATAAACTTTAAAATAGAATAAAAAAGGAAGCCTCTATTGTGGAGGCGGTCTTTTCCCAATAATGAGCTTATGAAATGTTTCTCCTGCTATCGTCCATGAGAAAGAGGGAGAGAGGGAAGAGAAAAAGGAGAGGAAAGCAAAAGTCTGAAGAGAGTATTTTGCAGAGCAGGCGCAGAAGCAAAGTTTCATCCTGTAAAGTGTTACAACTGCACGGTGCCAACAGCAGCTCGCATTCATGTTTAAATTAACACGGTGGCATAACGGTCGTTAACATTGCTGTTGGCCATGGGCCAACCCCTGGTTTAGACATCATAAAACGTCTAGAAGAATTTGCGTGCTTTGGGGCGCCTGGGGGGCTCAGTTGGTCAAGCCTCTGACTCTTGGTTTCAGCTCAGGTCAGGATCTTATGGTTTGTAAGATCGAGCCCTGAGTCAGGCTCTGCACTGTCAGCACAGAGCCTGCTTGAGATTCTCTCTCTCCCTCTCTCTCTCTCAAAATAAATGAATAAACTTAAAAGAATGTGTGTTCTTTGTCAATCCTTGAAAGTCTCAGCCATCATCACTATTCTTCAGACCCTCCCTTTGTCCCTTTGGTGTACAGTCTATGCTTTTCTTTAAAAAATCCTGTGTCTAAAACCTTCCCTCTCCTTTTTCTCTCGCTCCTTACTATTATTATCAACATCATCACCTGATCTTCTTTTTCTGGTCATCTTGTTCTTACCTCATGGTTTTTGGGTTTTTTTTTTTTAATGTCTTTAAATATTTTAAATGCTGTCTCCTAATCTTTTCCCAATAATTCCATTATCTAAATGTATTGAGGCGATCATTTTGCTGATTCCTGCTGATGGTGCCTTGTTTCTTCATAGAGCTTATCATTTCGGATTATGAGGTAACGTGTGGTAGGACTTCAAGGTAGTGACTCTCAGCTGGGACACTTTCGCCTCCACTCAGGGTACGTGGCATTGTCTAGAGACATTCTTGCTTGTCAAAACTGGGTGCTAATTGGGGCACCTGGGTGGCTCGATCAGTTAAGCATCCAACTTCGGCTCAGGTCATGATCTCAGGGTTCGTGGGTTTGAATCCCTCATTGGGCTCTGTCCTGACAGCTCAGAGCCTGGAGCCTGATTTGGATTCTGGGTCTTCCTCTCTGTCCCTCCCCTGATCTCTCACTCTCTCTCTTTCAAAAATAAAAAAGATAAACATTAAAAAACCTGGGTGCTAATAGCATCTAGTAGTAGTAAAGACCAAAAATGCTGCTAAACCTATCATTTCCCTAAGTCATGGAAGAGGAGGAGAAACAAACAGTAGGAACCATCCGGAGGTTCTCAACAGCAGCATGTTGCTGGCACACAGAGGTCCGGATAGGCCCTTGGCGGAGGTAGTGTTACCACCACCCTTGGCGGAGGTAGTGTTACCACCACCCGGAAGACAGGACCACTAGGTAAAAGCCAGAACCATGACAGGGACTGCTCTGGGGGAACTCAGCAACAGAGAGAAGGCTTTCAGCCAGAAGCTGGAGTCACGGAAAACATGAAAACTATTGTCTGAAAATGCCTGCTTGAGCAGGAGAGGGAGAGAAACACATTGGGTTCTCCTTTGCTGTCCTCCAAGTTTCTTTTATTTTTTTTTAATGTTTTTTAAAATTTATTTTTGAGGGAGAGACAGGCAGAGCGGGAGTGGGGTAGGGGCAGAGAGAGAGGAGACACAGAATTCAAAGCAGGCTCTAGGCTCTGAGCTATCAGCACAGAGACCTACATGGGGCTCGAACTCATAAACCACGAGATCATGACCTGACCCGAAGTTGGACGCTTAACTGATTGGGCCACCCATGCGCCCCATCTGCCCTCTGGTTTTCTATAGATGCCTCTCATTGGTCAGAGAAGCCACGAACCAGTTTTTAAGAGATCTCAAAGAACCGGTTTTGAAGAGAAGCTAGGAGGAAATAGAGCCCAGAGCCACAGGCTGTACCTACACAATCGCCATAGTAACAGAGCCTATGCACATCTCTGCGGGGAACGCGCCTCTGGTTTTCAGATCCCTCTTTAGGAATTTTCTTTTTTCTTTTTTTTCTAGTTCAGCCCAACATTAATAAGATGTTTATTGCATATGTTTATCTACCTTTTCAAGTTGTCTCATAATAGGAGATTTTTTAAATATCTTTTCTGCGCTATTGTTAGGAGTTGAAATACTTTTTTTTTTTTTTTTTTACCTTTTAAGGGCAAAAGGTTTGCTAACACCTTGGGGAAAGACAGCTGATAGTTTATAACAAAACTACACTGTGGTCACTCAGGTATATATTCAACATACATTTATGCTACGCCTACTATATACCAGTCAGTTTTCTAAGTTCTACTGAAATAATGACGAACAAGATCCAATGTCTGACATCTAGATGATTTTGAGGTATATGTGTGTGTATACATACATGTGTGTGTGTGTGTATACATATATGCACGCACACACACACACCTCCACAGATACATGTAGTTTAGAATTGAATCAGTGTGCACTATCTCCTTACTTAGGTACAGCTAGGTATCCAACATTCATTAACATGTAGATACTCTAGTTGTTACATATTGAAATGAATGTGTGAGTCTGTATGTGTGTCTATATGTGTGTGTATATTATAATTATGTAAGCAGCTTGGTAGTAAATTGGCAGTAAATGGGTTGTAAATGACACAGAGCACTTTGCCTACAGCAATACATCCTTTGTTTCTTCTCAAAATATTTTTTATCATTTTATAAAGTCCTAAGTTTAATAACAGTTAGACATTATTAAGGGGATAAAGCTGAATTTCAGGAGTCTAGAGTTGGTTCACCAAACATCAGCTCTTACGAGACAAAAACAAGTTTACATTTGTGTAAAAATAAAAAGTAGCAATGAGTACATCAACAAACAACAAGACTAGGTTCTCTAGAGTTTTCTATGATGTCTACCTGTTGACTGCCTCCCTGCCTTTCTAGAATGGGTAACATTTCAGAATTGAAGTAACAAAGAAGTGACTGCTCAGGCCCTAGAGAATTCTAGGTTAAAAAAAATGTCTAGGTAATTCACATTTGTATTGGTGTTTTGTTTTGGGTCTATTTTTAATCTTCTAATCAATCTCTAGAGAAAGGAGAAATCTTCAGAGATGGGCTTCGAAGACCAAGAAAAACGAAGCAAGACAACACCAAGGTAATTACCAATTGTGATTATCCAAATCCAAGCTTAGAACCTTATTTCAAGCCATTTTTATCTTTCACCATTACAGTAAATGTGTTGTTGATATCAAAATAGCCCTTGAACCTCTAGCTAAGGTGTCCTAAGGTGAGTAAGATCTCTTCTCAAAGGGAAGTCCTTGGTTCTCTCTTCATCGAAAAGGGAGAGAGCACTTCAGGCTTCAGGCTTTAATCAAGACCCATTATATTTATATTGAGGTCAATTTATTTCCTAACTAAAATACAGGCATACAAATAAACTCCCACTATTCTCATTCTTATGAACTTAGATTATGTTAACGTTTTGCCAATGGGAGTGTGTGACCTACTTTGAAATTCAGTTACATACGTTTTATTCTCCAAAGGTGTAGTTTTGGGGGGTTCAATTCACATGAAATGCAGTAACTCATCCTTCAATTGTTAAGACACAGGTAAAAATACACAAAGCATTTTTAGATATCATTATGGATATTAGACAAAGTAACAGGTTAAAAGTGGAATTATTTTATGGTGGTGTTTGGATGATATCTTGACAAGTATTCAATAGTCCAGATGTAATCGTATCTTCAAAATCTTCCCTACATACGAAACAAACGTGAAGTCTTTGGTGGCTTAATAGCTCACCATGGGATATTTTTTTCTTCTGTAATTTACTGGGTCTGGGGGTGACAGACAGTGACAGTGGAGATTATGTTCTCATCTGAAACATTATCCATCAAACAAAGACCGATATATTCTCTTAGTAAAAGACGGACTTTCACACCGGTCCTGTATTTTAAGAGGAAATGAACTGGCATTTGCTCCT
The DNA here is from genome assembly GCA_004023785.1 of Mungos mungo. NCBI lineage: Eukaryota > Metazoa > Chordata > Mammalia > Carnivora > Herpestidae > Mungos > Mungos mungo. The sequence continues at coordinate 40,895 of PISW01005688.1, forward strand.
GTCAGCTAATGAAACAACTGGGGGAATTTGGAGAATGAAAAATGGGTGTGTAACAGCTTCATCTGGAGACAAAGAAGATTTACTCATCTCATAATGACGGATGGGTTGGCAATTCCTTATTCAGGAATCTTGTTTTGAATGCTCCAGGAGGAGCGCAGACAACTGCAAGTTTGTGTGTCAGGGTATTGTTGCTACTAGTAATTTTACTTCAATAGATGGAAAAGATGAATCCCAGCAGCATGGAGAAATCGCTTTCCTTCTCTTTCATATCATCATAAGAGTATTTCTATCAGATCCTTGGTGCAAAAAAACAAAAAACAAAAAAAAAAAACTTGGGAAGTTTAAAGCTTGGCAACTCTAAGAGGAAGCAGAGGAATTGGACTCCAAGGGGTAGACCAGCCGTCTCTCTGGATGGTATCCTGTCTCCAGAGTTAGATAATTGAATGTGATACAGATTTGGCCAGCCATGCTAAATAAATTATGAGACATAACACAATGGATAGTAAACTAGTCTTTAAAAATCATCATGTAGACAGTAAGCCATAATGTTCAAGGTCACAGACAAGGGCATCAGCTAAACCAGGGTTCAAGTCCCCATCCTACTGTTTATCAGCTACACTACCTTGAACAAGCCCACTTCTCTTGAAGTAATCATCTCAGAGTTGTTGTAGAAATTACTGCACTTAAAAAGCTTGTCATCAGCCTGAGAGTTGCTCAAAAATATTTATCACATGAATGAATGAATACTTAATACACGTTTGCTCTTTTCATAATACTTTTGAGCTAGAAATATATCCATGATATTGCTGAATTTTGTTTAAAAAATCATTTGCAGAACGATATATACACTATAATTTCATTTACGCGAGTTCCCTGCATGTTTCTCTACACGTCTTTGTGCACACGAGCTATATGGAAGGATGTGAATGAAAACAACCCTTACTTCCATGCCATGATATTTCTAGGGCTCATCACTCATTACTTTGGATTTTTCTCTATACGCCATCTTACAGAAACTATTAAGCTGGATGTAAAAAATCAATATGCACCAGACAGGTTTCAACATTTATCTAAATATTCAGTAGACGAGGCTGAAGTCTTCCTGGAGAAAGAGATTAGGAAGAAAGGAGCATCAGGAGCCATTTATCTTTAGAGGCCTCTTCCAAAGGTGAAAGGTACGAAGGAGTGATCTCCCTGCCCATTGGGGCACAGAGGAAACTGTCTCACCATTCCTGTGCTGCCATCCCACTGTCCTTTGAAGAGTGTCTCAGAGACTCCCATGTAATAAAGAAACATTTATTACCCGTTTCAAGTGACCTCTTGGAAAATCTCTGCTACTAGATAGCTGGACAAATCTAAACAAGAAAAATGAAGAAAGCTCAGGTCCTCTTTGGCTTCTTATCAGACTGCACCCTATCCCTAACCAGCTTGTTCACGAAGGGAATTCACAAAGGCTAACTTGCCATGCGAGTCTGTGACGTAGAAAAGATCCGTTGCCTAGATTGACAGCCAGGTAAAATGGCTGTATTTTATAGTCACGCCCATGAAGTAACTTGTTGTCATCCATGTGATGATGAAATGTCCCCAGAGAGGTTTGCTGCTTTGAATTTTGTTTTGTTTCATCAGTTTCTTAGGATAGATCCAGGAAGGCATTGTGGAAAAGACTGACCAAGAAGGCTGGCATTTCCTGGTCTGGGACAGCAAGGGAGTTGGCCACTATCAAGAATTCGTGTCCCTTACTGTGTGTCCCTGATTCTTTACAAGCAAATCCTAAGTTTATGGACTCAATCAGAGGGGCAGGATCATCCCCAGTGGATCCATATGACTTAGCTGCCATAGATCAAGATCACATGGGGCGGGGAAGGGAGGGGATGACAAAGAAAAACAAACTCCATAAAAATAAGCGTATGTGTGTATAAACGTGAAGAGTACCCATGGAAGAATATATAAAACCTGGAGACAGAACTAGCTTCACAAAAGAAAGTCTTAATGGCAAGAATTAAGTTGTCCCATATTACAGCTATAAAAAGTTTTAAAATTAAAATTAATTAAAATTAAAAATTCAGTTCTTTAGTTGTACTAGCCACATTCCGAGCATTCCGTTGTCTCATGTGGCTAGTGGTGACTATATTAAACAGCACCGAAATAGAACATTTCTATCATTCTGGAAAGTTCTATTAAACAGTACTGGGCAAGAGGCTGCAGTGTACTCTTTGGCCTCTTAAATTGTTACTATGTGCATGTATTACTGATTCAAAAATTAAAATTACTACATATTTAAATTTTTTGAAGTAATAATTTTTTCATTGTTTTACATAATTTGTACTGAAAAGTTCAGAAGGACTTCTCCATTTTTCATTAGGGGTTGCTAGGATTGCAAACACATCCTTAAATAGCCACATTCAAAAATCCAATTATAGGCTGTTTTCCCTGGAGCAAATATAACAATTAAAAAAGAATTTAAGGCAAGCATTAATTAAAATCATGAAGTACAAAGCCTTAGTTTTATTTCAAAGACTAATAATAAGTTGCTCTTTTAAAATTGATTTTTTTCTCTCCCAGGTACAGGAATCGTATCACAGATGGAGGGCCTAATGAGACAAGTGTCAGATGGTCTATGTCGAAGCTCCAGGTCCAACTGTGCACAGCATGGCTGAGGCAGTGACACTCACAGGTAAGTGACACCCAGCTCTCTCCTCCCTGTTGTCTATATTAAGCAGAAAAGCCAAGTATTGGGTGAATAATGGCATTTGAAGCTTTGCTCTTTGTCAGCATTTAAAGAAATCCAAATTAGAACCCTTGCAAAATCGTCTTTGATGCTGTTTATGTTTGGGGGGAATGACATATTGATGAGAAAATTATTTTTTTAAAAAATATATATATTGAATATATATATTGAATGCTTATTATATGTGAGATTCTGTTGTGGGCCCCGAAGATGTAGCAGAGAAAATCCCAGGCCTCAAGTCGCTTACTTTCTAAGCTACTTGACAGTTGATAAGCAAATAAGTAAAATAATAAAAATAAACAAGTAAGTAAAAGCATGACAGATGGAGGGGACTGAGTGTGTTCTCAGAAGCATGCTGATTTACATAGGGGGTCAGAATAATGGTCTCCCAGAAACGGCTTACATCCTAATCCCAGAAATCTGTGAGTATGTGACATGATACAGGAAAAGAAACTTTGCGGATGTGATTCAATTAAGGATCTTGTGGCTGGGGAGATTATCCCGGAGGGTCTGGGCCAACTAAGATGTGGAGAGACAGGACGTTGAGCTGATGTGAGCGCTGGAAGGAACCATGACCAAGGAATGTGAACAGTCTCTAGAAGCTGGAAAAAAGCAAGGCAACTAATTCGCCACCAGATCTTCCAGAGAAAACAGAGATCTGCCGACGCTTTGATTCGAGTCCAATGAAAACCACTTTGCACTTTAACCTCCAGAAGGGTAAGATAATACACCTGTGTTGTTTTAGGTCACTAATTTCATGGTGATTTTCCAAGGCAGAAGCGGAGACTAACATGGTAGCCGTGGATGGCTTCACTGAAAAGTTGACCTTTGGAAGAAGCTCTAAGGAGGGCAGGGGAGAGTCATGTGGATATCCGAGCCCAAAGCTTTCCAGGCAGAGGGTCAGGAAGTGCAAATTCCCTGAGGCAGGGGCACATCTGGCACATTGGAGGAGACTGGACTGTAGGGGGTCAAGGGCAGAAGCACGGTGGCCAGTTAGGGGGCTACTTTAATAACCCAGATGAGAGATGATGATGGCTTGGATGGGGGCAATACAGAGTGGTGGGTCTCTAGGTGCGTTTTACAAAGATCATTCCATTTATAAGGCTGAGAAGAGATTATAAAAGGACTAGTGAAGGGACCATGAGACAGTCAGGAAATTACTGCAATAATTTAAGCAAGACGTTAAGGTCCCTTGGACCTCCATCCAAGAGTTGATGTTTGACACTGGAATCTATTTTCAAAGTTGGGGGCAGGAGGGCGCAGAGCGTTCTGACACCCCAGAATGGAAGTTCTCTCCAGAGAGAACTCCCACTCACAGTTTTGCCTTTTCCTTTATCACTTTCTGGAATCCTACACCCCAGGCAGCCTAAATATTGTCCCTGGGAGACTCACTTTCAGGATCCATTTAAACAATCAGTAGATTATTTATAAAAAGGAAAGAGAAAGTTTGGATCAGTAAAATCTAGTTGGGTCCTCAAGTGATATCCACAACCTCCTTTTCCTGTCGCCTTTTGTCACAGCAATGCAAGAACAGAGTTACAACGAGCTGGGGGGTCAGCGGCTACAACACAATGGCTCTAAAACAGACAGGTTATCTGGACCAGGCATGTCGAGCCCGGGCTCCAGGTACCTAAGAGATCACTGAGTCATGTGACCTGTCTTCAACATTTTAAAGATCCTTTTAGGAACCTTACATAGAAGTCGCATCTCGCATTGGCTGTCTTGTTTTGGTTACGTTATAGCCACTCTGTGTGGCCCACATTATACTAGTCAGGAATAGGAATAGGAAAATGGGAAAATCAACTATTACTTAAGAAATTCGATGTATTTTGAAAATCAACTTTAAAACCATTGGAACTAGGGGCGCAGCTCAGTCAGTTGAGTATCTGGCTTCGGCTCAGGTCATGATCTCACTGTTTGTGGGTTTGAGCCCCGTGTCGAGCTCTGTGCTGACAGCTCAGAGCCTGGAGCCTGCTTCAGATTCTGTGTCTCCCTCTCTCTCTGAGCCTCCCCTGCTTCTGCTGTCTCTGTCTCTCAAAAATAAATAAATAAATGAACAAACATTAAAAAAAAACCAGTGGGACTACAGGGAAGTTAATACAGAGGGTACCCAGAGGGAACCTTTGGGACATACAGAGTTAGTTCTTTTTGGCCCAGGGGATTATCGTGACCACCCATCCCCATAGCTTTTTTCAGATGATAATTTCATACATGTTGTCTCCCACCCACTGATCTAGCAGAGTGGGCAACTGTGATTTGCCTTGAAGAAGTCTCCCTACCGTTTCCCACAGGGGCCATACATATATACAATGAAATAATATGCAGCCACAAGAAAGGATGAGATCTTATCATTTGCAACAACATGGACGGATCAAGAGGGTATTATACTAAGTGAAACGTGTAGACCGAGAAAGCCAAATACAATACGATTTCACTCATATGTAAAATCTAAAAATCAAAACCAATGAATAAACACACAACAAAAACCAGAATCAGATCTATAAATAGAGAGAATAAATTGATGGTTGACCAAGAGAAAGGGGTAGGGGATGAGCATGACAGGTGAAGAGGAGTGGAAGACACAGGCCTCGAGTTCTAGAATAAGCAAGTCACAGGAATAAAAGACACAGTATAGAGAACACAGTCAACGATGCCGTTACAGCGCAGTGTTGCGCGATGACAGATGGAGGCTACATTTATGGGGAGAATGACCTGAGTATACAGAAGTCGAATAACTGTGGTACACATGAAACTAATGTAACATTGTCAATTATATTCAAATAACAATTTGAGTATATAAAATATATATTTTATATATACTAGTATATATAAAAATATTAGTATGAACTAGTACTAGGAATTAAATAACCAGTTTTGGGTCCTATTTCTTATACTTACTTGCTGGGGAGTAAGCCACTTAGTCTTGGCAATTACATAAAAACTAATTTATTATCAAGGCTGTTAAGAGAAACAATTACAAAAAGTCTCTGAGAATAATTTGAAATGTATAATCACACTATGCAAAAACAAAAGAGCAAACTGAAGTTATTATGGTCGGCTATCTTCCCTGTCTAGTCTCTAATGAAAGCAAGTAGTGAAATTATTGAGTGAAAGAGTCAGCAAGGCAAGGTCCTTAAATAATTGAGAATTGTTGACTGTAAATAATTATTTTGCTCTTAAACCTTTAGACTATGTTTGGTGCATGTGCTCTGAGAGATGTGTGCCTTCCACCAACACCTTCTGCCTCTGTGGACCCTGATCAACCCCAAAGAAATGCTGGGTGTGTGTGTCTGTTTCTCCTCCATTAAACTTGAACAGGACGTAAGTCATTATGAACTCTCATCCATTACAGGACTATGGGAGCCTTTCGACATTTGCATATGAATAACTAAGAGATTTATGACTTTATCTTTGAACATAAAAAGGTTTTTTTGCATAAATTAGACTATCCCTAAGCGCATTAGGTTTTCTCTACTGCCTATCCATCCAGTAGCCTGAGTTGTTCCTGTGTCCCACTGGGAAGGTGTTCAGTGAGAGACATATTTTTGGTGTGTTTGAATTACCGTATTCCTCACTTGGAGTTTGCTGATACAGTGCGAGTAGGCAGGGCTCCCAGGGCAGTAAGGGGAGCCCTGCTGAGTTCAGTGTAACTTGGTTCCTTAAAAGCTGTAACCCAGGGGCACCTGGGGGGCTCAGTCGGTTAAGCATCTGACTTTGGCTCAAGTCATGATCTTGCAGTTCATGGGTTCGAGCCCCACATCAGGCTCTGTGCTGACAGCTCAGAGCCTGGAGCCTGTCTTCAGATCCTGTGACTCTTTCTCTCTCTGACCCTCCCCTGCTCATGCTGTCTCTCTCTCAAAAATAAATAAAAACATTAAAAAAAAAAAAAGCTGCAACCCAGGCCAATGATCTCCATCCGTGTGGTTGTAGTTCAAATGAAACACAAACCACAAACATGCTTCCTGAACATGGGAAACAATGCTGTTCAGAAAGCTAGAGCGAGGTGTTACACTATATAAGGGGTTATGATTACTACCTCCACTTGTAAAAGTCCCATCGAACCCAAAATTCCACTCTAGTTGTGTGTGCCTCCAAAGCCGACACAGTAAGCCATGTTGGACACTGCAAACGGCCCAAACTCTGAGACCTAATGTTTGAAATAATTCTCTTCACAGGTACCCATCTTTCCCCATGTCTCATTTATTCATACCTATTAGTGCTGTTTTTTTTAATGTTGATTTATTTATTCTAAATGTTTATTTTTTGAGAGAGAGAGAGACATACAGAACGTGAGCAAGGGAGGGGCAGAAGAGGGGAGACTCTGAATCTGAAGCAGGCTCCAGTCCCTGAAGTGTCAGCACAGAGCCCAACGTGGGGCTCAAACTTGTGAACTGCGAGATCATGACCTGAGCCGAAGTCAGATGCTTAACCGACTGAACCACACATATACCCTAATGTTGATTTATTTATTTTAAGAGAGAGGGAGGCAGAAAGAGGGAGAGAGAGAATCCCAAGAAGGTTCCTGTTATCACTGCAGAGCTCAGGGCTCGATCTCACAAACCATGAGATCATGACCTGAGCTGAAATCAAGAGTCATACATTCAACCGACTGAGCCGTCCAAGTGCACCTGGCACCGTTCCTTAAACACATCTTGACATCTAGAACCTTGAAAACTTGCCAGGTGTTCTGGCCCCTCTCCCTGATATGACTTACCTGCTTCCTCCCCAAGCTTTCCAAAGCAGACACCACTCTACAGCTCTCCAGGTCCTTGAACCCCTGCCAGTCCTCCGGAGCCCAGCCCCAGCCATGAGTAACACCGTCATCTATGTGCTTGCATCCCATTTCTGAGCTAGCAAATACAGCCAAAGAATATGATAAAATTGAGCTGAACAGGTCCCCTACAAATCTTTTTTCCCAGAAAGACCCACACAGGGCCATGGAAGTGGTGAAATGGCTTTCACCTTATTATAAATAATCCAGGTAATGACTAGAGTGACCAGTCATTGTCCAAACAAAATGATTCTGTCTGAAACAAATGATAAGTGTCATGGGACACTAAGACTGTCACTGTATGGTCACTGTAACTCTAACACACGCAGCCATGGAGATCAGAGGTTGAAAGCAAGGATTCTAGACTCTGGTCCCAGATTAGATCCCAACAATGCCATAGTAGAAGTATGTGACCTTGACCATCATGCTTATCCATTCTAAGCCTCAATTTCCTTAACCATAAACTATGGATAAAACAATACCTAGTCCTAGTATTGCAGTAAGGATTTGTAAAACTAAAGGATATTTTACCATCCTGGTTTATTTAACTGGCCTCCCTAACACTGTTCAGGATAGTAAGAAGTGAATCTGTGTGCTATTTCTTACCCTGGACATACACAGAGTTCCACAAGATCTTATGTAAAGTTTCTCTGTTATAAACCAATCCTTGCATTGTTCTGAAGGGTAACTGCCCTTGTCCTGGTCTTCTCTCCCCGAGTCCTGCAAAAGTGACCCCACCACCCCGTGGCACACAGCCTAGAGTAAAAGTACAACCACTAAGACACTTCCAAATTCCTTATTTAATGGAAGTATAGTTAACATACAGTGTGATATTAGTTTTAGGTGTACAATATAATGATTCAACAATTCTATATATTACTCAGGGCTCATCAAGGTAAGTGTTATCTTAATGCTCTTTATCTATTTCACCCATCCCCCACCACCTCCTCTCTAGCAACCACCAGTTTGTCCTCTGTCTTTATGAGTGATTATGTCTCTTTTTATCTTTGCTTATTTATTTCAATGCTTAAATTCAACATATGAATGAAATCATATAGTATTTGTCTTTCTCTGGCCAACTTATTTCATTTAGCATTACACCCTCTAGATCTATCCATGTTATTGCAAATGGCAATAGCTCATCCTTTTTATGGCTGAGTAATATTCCAGGGTGAATGCGCACGTGTGTGCATGTGTGTGTGCGCGCGTGTGTGTACCTCATCTTCTTTATCCGTTCATCTATCATTTGAGTTACTTGGGAACACTTAGGTTGCTTCCATATCTTGGCTATTATAAATAATTCTGCAGTAAACATAGGGATGCATATTATATATCTTTTTGAATTAGTGTTTTTGTTTTCTTTGAGTAAATACCCAGTAGTAAAATTGCTGGATCATGTGGTAATTTTATTTTTCATTTTTTTGAGGAACCTCCAAACTGTTTTGCACAGCAGTTGCACCAATTTGCATTTCGATCAAAAGAGTTCAAGGATTCCTTTTTCTTTACATCCCCACCACACTTGTTGTTTCTTTTCTGTCTGATTCTAGCCATTCTGACTTTCAAATTTTATGTGAATTCATCCAGTCATTGTTATGTAATACAGTAACAGACACAGAGACTTTATGTTAATGAAATAACTTTAACTTTATGTTAAGAAACTTTATATTAATGGAATAACTTACTAAGAAAAGCCACCATGACTCTCGGCATACAACAAATGCTTAATAAACAGTCACTTACTTATTCAAGCATCACTCTGGTCACCTAACTTACAGAAGGCACCAAGCTAAAGAACTCAAGCTAAATCTATCTCTAAGATTTGGAAATACTGATCCAACTAAAAGGATAAAACTTATTAGGAATAGAGGTAAATCCCTTGAAGAGTGTTCAAAGATCATTTGTAGCAGTATAAGATCTAGAGATCCACTTTAGCAAAGATTCATGGGAAGAAATCAAAAGCAGCCTTACAGACCAAGAGGGGAGGCAGGGAGCTTGGCTGAAAATAAAGTTAAATCAAACTGAGGGCTGACGGGGGAGGGGGAAAGCGGAAAGGGGGTGATGGACATGGAGGAGGGCACTTGTGGGGAAGAGCACTGGGTGTTACATGGAAACCAACTTGATAATAAACTATAAAAAAGAAAAGAAAAGAAATGTAAATCCATCAATGATGCATTCCCGCACATCTGTAGATTTCAACAGAGCTAAAGCTGTGGTCCAAGAGCCATCAGGGTATACGGAATTTTATTTACTATGTAATATAGCTTTGCAACAACTGAAGGTTTACTCATGCAACTACAAATAAATCTATGACCTAGAAACAAATTTGGTGGGCCATTTGGATTGTGTAGAGTAAGTAGAAAATATTAGAAAAGTAGTACTTTTGCTGAGCATAGGGAAGTAAGAGAGATACTACCTTAAGATCATGTGGAAATACGAAAAGCACTCTGCTTCTCAATTATGTAAGAGTATTTTCAAATTAGCAACAATTTCTATTCAATTCAGAAACAAAGCATCAGTCAGTCCCCTACAAGTCTTTCCGTACACAAGACCCAAGTAGTAGAAAGTGGCTGCTAATGGGAGGAGGTTTCTTTCTGGGGTGAGGAAATGTTCTAGAATCAGACAGTGAGGATGATTGCACCACCTTGTAAATATCATAAAAATCACTGAACTGTCCATGTCAAAGGGTGAATTTCATGGCATGTGGATTATATGCAAATTAAATAATAATAATAATTAGGGGACAAAAGAATGATCAGGATCAGGTTACTTACAGGGGACTTCATAGGATCTCACAAGATTATCATTTGCAGAAGAAAATTAGTAACCACAGTGGAGAGACCTGCGGGAAGAGTGATCCAAGTGGATACCACCAGTAATGGGAAGAAGTGACGCCATGTGCCTCCTCATTCAAAGCACTGAAGCCATAAGATGATTTATGTTATTTTTCCAAAAATGAGTAACCTGAACCATCATGAGGAAATGTCAGAATGTCCCAAGTCGAGGGATGTTCTATAAACAGCTAATTGGTACACCTCAAAAGCATCAAGATCAGGGCGCCTGGACAGCTCAGTCAGTTGAGCCTCTGATTCTTGGTTTTGGCTCAGATCATGATCTTGCTGTTTGGGGGCTCAAGTCTCCCATGGTGGTCTGTGCTGACAGTATGGAGCCTGCTTGGGATTCTCTTTCTCTCCCTCTCTCTACACCTCCCATGCTCGCTTGTTCTCTCTCTCAAAATAAATAAACACTTTTAAATTCTTTAAAGATATTTATTCTTATAAATATTTTATATTTGAGCCCTGTATCAGGCTCTGCTCTGATAGTGCAGAGACTACTTGGAATTCATTCTCTCTCTCTCTCTCTCTCTCTCTCTCTCTCTCTCTCCCCCTCTGCCCATCCCCATTTGCTCGTGTACATGCTCTCTCTCAAAATAAATAAATAAACTTAAAAAAAAAAAAAAGAGCCGAGGTTGACAACCAACTGAGCCATCCAGGTGTCACAACACACTGTATTTTTTTAAGTAGATTCCGGACAATTAAATTTTGTTGTGTGACTCCAAGTGCAAGGATCTGGGGTCCAAAGAGATCCCTACTTGCTTGCATATGTGTTCTTGAACACATTTCTTAATCTCCCTTGGCCTCAGGGTCCTCATGTGTAAATTGGGAAAGAGCAGAATACTTACCCCATAGGGTTGTTTTGAGGATAATTTAGGTAGCCTATACGGCGTGCTTAGCACAGCAGTAAGAGTTTGTAACCATTCGCTACCTTTACTCTATTGATGAGTGAATACACCAGCCTCATGCTAGTCACACAGAAGTTAAAAAAAAATGCAGTTTCTCTTTTAGGAAACACTCATGTATTGAGGCCATCATAAGACCCCGTAGAGGCGATGGGCAGTGCCAGACGCCACGAGGGAAATACGCGTTGGCGTGCAGTTTCTTCTCCAGAAGACGGTGGCCCTGGCTACCAGGCAGGGGAGATCCCTCTGTGGGAAAAGAATATTTGCAAGAAAGAGAAGCTCAGTGGAAGTTGCTGAACACAGCTGCTGACAGGCTTACAACCGGACAAGACCTTGCAAAGACGGAGCTTGCGATCACCAGACATACTGAGCAAAGGGCAATGCGCTCCTGGTTTATAACATGGGAACTCCCGTGGGAATCAGGAGACTTGAAACTAGGACGGTTGAAAGTCTGTGTCTTAGAGGCCTTAACAAAATATCACAGCCTGCGTGGCTTGTAAATAACAGAAATGTATTTCTCACAGTTATGAAGGCTGGAGTCCCAGATCAGGGCACCTGCCAGGGTCCAATGAAGGTCCCCTTCTTCGCTCGTAGCCAGTGTCTTCTTGCTGGGTCCTTGCATGGCAGAAGGACCCCGGTAGCTCTAAACTTGTGCACGAGGGCTCCACTCTCAAGACCCAAGCACCCCCCAATGGCTCCATCCCCAAATACCCTCACATTGGGAGTTAGGATTTCAATGTAAGAACTGGGGGGCACGGACATTCAGACAGTACCCGCGGGGAGGTGTGCCATTCTCTGCATCTCTTCCCTTCCTCATGACCCCTCCCCATGTCGTTTCACATTTCCCTCCATGTGGGCTGGAAAGACATTTTCATCTCTGAGAATGAAATCTGATTCGATGTTTATTGGGATCATCAGCTGAAACCAAACAATATGGCCAACGACCTCTTTCTGTTCATGCCAACTTCATCCAGAGACCATCACTGTCTCTTTCAAGTGACTTTGGGCCCTGCAGGGGCTGAGTACATTACCCTATTCCCTGCCAGCTCTGGAGAGGACCGGCGCTGTGCCTCCCTTCCGCCAACCACGCAGTGTGCCAGCAAATCTCCAAGCTGGGAAAATGCATACACATCAAAAGATCCGCTGGGAGGTGTAGAAGCCAGACACAGACCAGAGGCACGATTGTAATTCAAGTCAAGACCACCAGCTCTAGGCAAAGCCTTTGTGAGTGGCGATTGTCACACTCCTCGCGAGCGTTTTGTGGCCTCTCCAAATGACACAGCCGCCAAGAGGCACCAAAGGCACTTCTGTGGACCTTCCCTTCATAACTACCAGGAGGAGGGAACATATTTCACTTACCCCAAACCCAAACAGGTTTCCCCTCATTCTACACCTCCTTTAGGGCTTCCTCCCGCCCTGACACGCAGCAGGAGAATCCTGTCCGCTGGCATCTCCCCCAGGAGGGCACACACAATTAGCGGTCTTGAAAAAACGGGCACTTCAAAGGCCTCATCCTCAAAAGGATCAGAGATGGAATTACTTATTAGCAGAAGCTGGAATTGGGTGCCAGGGGCATTTGCTCCCACAAATGGTTCCTTCTCCTGCAAGCATGCCACCTGACTCCAAGGAGCCCACGGAGAGGACAGGCTGCAAACAAAATTAACCCCCGCGTCCCCGGCTCCCCACCTAACTCCCCGCAACAAAGAGATGATTCGGTGGACAGAGAGAAAACCACCCTAACGCTGCTTGGCTCCTTTAAAGGTTTTGTTTGCTTCTTTGCTTTTTAATCAAAGAACTGGTTGGCATCCAATCTGTGGAAATTTTATTTGCCATTTTGGCATGCAATCTCTCCATTGATGACGATCGTTTGCATATCCAAAAAGGCAGGAAGAGGGGCGCCTGGGTGGCTCAGTCAGTTAAGCATCTGGCTTCAGTTCAGGTCATGATCTCATGGTTCATGGGTTCGAGTCCTGCATCCGGGCTCTGTGCTGACAGCTAGCTCAGAGCCTGGAGCCTGCTTCAGATTCTGTGTCTCCCTCTCTCTCTGACCCTCTCCTGCTCATGCTATCTCTCTGTGTCTCTCAAAAATAAATAAGAAACATGAAAAAAATTGTTTAAAAAAAACAAAAAGGCAGGAAGAGTGCAAGGTACTCACTGGACTACTCTGAATTATTCATTTACAAGAAGAAATGGCTTCACTAAGACGTGGATGATCCACTGCACGATACTGCGTGGGGCACTTGAGTTACAGCAGATAGTACTTTTTTTCTCTTATTTTGGGGCAGGGTGAGTTTGTATTCGTTCGTGTAAACCAGGTACCCTCCCTTAACACAGAAGAGAGAAATCCTGGGTGAAGTGTAATGCCATCCCGAAGCAGTTGGAAGGATAGGAAAACACACAGGTCATAAATCAATAATAATTCATTTAATTCTAATAACTCATTAAGTGAGTCAACATCTCATTTATATTGCAGAAACTCTATAAGGTGCCTATTATTCCCAAATGATAGGTGAAGAAGCTGGAGTGAAGACATAGTAAGTAACCAATCCAAGGCGACACCAAGAATATGCAAAGAAAGCAGGTCATCTGATTTTTAAGCCAACGGGAAAATGTCTGCTAGGTTAATACAGTTGACTTTTAAACAACATGGGTTTGAACTGCACAGATCCACTTAGATGTGGATTTTTTGCATAAATACAGTATAGTGCTGAAATGTTTTTTCTCCTTATGATGTTCTTAGTAACATTTTCTCTTCCCTAGCCTGCTTTATGATAAGAAAGTAGCATAAAATACATACAGCATACATAATATGTGTCAATCGACTACGTTACCAGTAAGGCTTCTGGTCCACACAGGCTATTAGTAAAGTTTTGGGGGAGTCCAAAGTTTTGCTCGGGTTTTCAACTGCATAAGGGGTTCGTGCCTCAACCCCCACATCATTCAAGGGTCAAATGTAAAGTTAAGTGAGAACCATGGAGAATAGAACCCCAAAGACATGACCCTCCTAAAGTTTAGAAGAGACCATTTTAGCCATTGAGACGTGAGAGATTTGCTCTGCAGCCTCATCCCACCGTCTCCCCACCCACTCTGAGCGTCCCAAGTCTCACAGAGCCTGGTGTCGACTCACATCTCCGTTTCAAACATCCAAACACTCATTCCCCCCTTAGACCATGAACCTCAACCACAGAGGTTCTCACTCCTCCCTGGGGGGCATCGTCAAAGTCCACATCGATGAACGTGACCAAGATTGTGCCAGCTCTGTTCTCTCTTTAAATGAACTTCCTGGCTTTCCTAAAAATAAGTATTTGTGCAAATGCCTAGCATTTGGCCACAGTGATTATTTGTAGGACAGTGTGATTTGGAGAAGAGAGGGGCACGGGATGGTGACAAACAGGAAGGTAAAGAGAGATTTTAACATTTTACTCTGAGTAGTTTTTTTTTTTTTTGAGCCACCTTTCTTATAAAAAAAAATATTCCTATGATTCTGGAGTGCCCAGGTGGCTCAGTTGGTGAGCATCTGACTTCTGATTTCGGTTCAGGTTATGATCTCATGGTCATGGGATCAGGCGCGATATCCAGGCTCTGTGCTATCAGCATGAAGCCTCCTTGGGATTCTCTCTCTCTCTCTCTGTCCCTCCTGGCTCTCTTGCTCTCTCTCCCTATCTCAAAATAAATAAACATTTAAAAAATACTTCTATGTCTTAATGTGATTTTTTTTAATAAAGTAGAATAATTACTGGTAATCAGTCGTATCAAGAATAAGAATTTGTTGGGAGGGATTTGATTGAATATGCTCCAAATTTTGTCATAGGAAAAACTGTCTTCAGGAAGACAGTGAATCTCAGTAGTCCAGTTGTCAAAGAGTTTTTCCCCCCTGCAGTGGGTGCCACTGAGGCCCCACCAGACCCCCTGCACTGGGCCAGGACACCTGTCCTCCAGAGGCTGAGAGTGTTGGCTGCTGAATTATAGTTACTCCCTTTTCCAGAGAATTGCTCCCTGCCCAATGGGAGCCTTCTGCCTTTCCAGGGAGGTTATTTTTATACCCAAGCCCCATTCCCTGAAAGAGTAGGAGCTGCTTGAAGAAGCAGAGAGCAACCAATGCTTGAGTGACATGGGGGTTTGAATGCCTGGCCACCAAGTCTCAAGAAGACTAAGCCTTTGATGTAATTCACCCTCCAAGCTGGGTTCAGGCCGAGGCCCCAGTCCAGCTGTGACCACATCCTTCCCCTGCTCCATCCTGCTTCCCTGTTTCCCTTCTTCTTTGAGCACTCCCTCAAAAAGTCTTTGGCAAGAATCTTTGTCTCAGGCTCTGCTTCTAAGGAACACAACCCAAGATGTCCCCATGACCCTCACCAAATGGGGCCACACAGGCCGGAGACTTTCACAAATGAATTCAATACACCTTCAGTGAACAGGTAACTCCAAACCTATTTAAACTGTTCTAGAATGTACAGAGGGGAAAAAAAAAAACACATCCAAAATCATTTTGTGAGGCCTTGACATCATTGACAAAACACAAGAAAACAACCAATTGATCTGACATATAAATATTGATGCAAAAATTTTAAATGAAATTTTAGCAACAAAGACAAATTTACCTATTGAAAGACTGTCTCACTATGCCCAAGTCAGATCATAACCTATTTCATTACCCTATTAGGTGGTCAGTGGCCACAAAACCTATGATATTCTAAACATGATAAGAAGAAATTTGAGGAGCACCTGAGTGCATCAGTGGTTAAACATCCAACTCCTGGTTTTGGCTCAGGTCATGATCTCATGGTCTGAGATTGAGCCCCACATTGGGCTCTGAGCTGACAACATGGCGCCTATTTGGGATTCTCTCTCAATCCCTCTCTCTCTGCCCCTCCGCTACTTGCTCTCTCTCTCAAAATAAATCAATAAACATTTAAAAAAGATATTTGAGTTCCACATTATTTTAGGAATAGTGGACACTTATTAGACATATGTAATATATATATAATATAAATGTTTAGAAAGCATAAAGAAAAAATGAACTTCATTTTAAAAGCAAAAAAAAAAGAATAAAGATTTTTAAATACCAGCAAATAAATTTAATAAGAAATATATAGGATCTTTATAGGATATAGAAAGTATTAATTAGTAGAGAAGGTATCAATAAATGGAAAGATATTTGCTATTCTTTTCTAAAATACCCAGTCTTATTTTAAAAAGTGAAATCTCCCTAAAGTATGAAGATAATGTGATCTCTATTAGAATCTCAAGAAGACTATTTAATTCACTATTTAAGTTTTTTTAGGAAGAAAACAAGGCCTCAGAGAAAAATAATGATACAAAAATAACCAGAAACCCCTAAAAAGCAGAGTAAGTAGGTTGGCAGTCTAAGGCTCAAAAGATAAAACATTATAAAGTTAGAGTAATTTAATGAGATAATGAATGTAAATTGCCTAACACAATGCCTAACACAAGAATGGAGAGAAAGATTAATGTAACAAAATTGAATGAAAATAAAAAACAGAAACAAATACAGATGGAGATTTAGTTTATGATAAAGTTCGCATTTTAAATCTGTGGGGGAAAGATGAATTATTCGATGAACAGATTCTGGACTCCTGCAAAGTTTTCTAAGTATAAAATAAATAAAACTGAATCTCTACATTGTTTCTTTTATCAAAAATCATCTAAGGGATATGAATGGTAAGAAATGAAATCTTAAAAGCGCTAGAAGAAAACATAGGAGTTTAAGAAATTAATCTTAGTTTCTAAGCAAGATCCTTCTAGTCTTGAAATAGGGACTGTCTTCCTAATAAGTGGCTTACAGGTATGACTAATTTCTTGCCTGTATTATCAAAAAAACAACTGACCAACAAAGTAAAAGTACTTAAAATCCGTATGACAAAATATTAGTTTCCCTACTCAAAAGAACACTTAATTTAAATCATCAGCCCAGTTTACAAAAGTGAGACAAAGCTGTAACCTGTTGTTTACGTAGGGGACAATATCTTTTGAGCAGATATAAAGATACCCACATTCATAATTTTAAAGATAATAGCAAAGATCAATACACGTGCTTGGGGAGCATATGAATAAACAGACATTTTCAAAGCCTGTCATGCGAGTGAAGACCAGTGCGATCTCTCCGGAGGGAAACTTTTGGCAACATCGATAAAAATGTCAAATGCACTTACTGGTGGTTCCAGAAATCCTACTCCTGCATATTTATTCTATAGACACAGCCACTTTTTTGGCCAAAAAACCTGTGTACAAAGGTTTTTATTGTGGCGCTGATTGTAAAAGACTGTGAACAATCTAAATGCCTCCTGGTAAGAAAACAGTTAAAACAAAATCCATGTAAAGTTTACTTATTTAATCCATGCAGATGACTAGGGTTAAATAATTAAGTAAATAAACCACACACCTTACGGGGTTTGTCAAAAAGTTGCTGTAAAAGGTCAGGTAGTAAACATAGGCTCTGTCACAACTTGTCCATTCTGCCATTACATGAGCAAATAGATGTGTCTGTGTGTGAATAAAACTTTATCCACAAAACCAGGCGGGAGACTGAATTTGGCCCTGCAGCCATAGTTTTCCTCTCCCTGGCTTAATAGATTTATAAATAAATAAGTTATCTGTATTATTTACGGGTTTATTTATAGATAAACAAACCATCTCTATTTGTTTATGGATATAAGGATACAAATAGATAGATATGTGTGCATTTATTTATGAAAAGATATTCTGGAGTCGTTTATACAAAATATATCATGTTGTATATATATGCTATGTATATGTGTCAGATCGCGTATTTATTATATAATAGACATATGTGATTAAATAAACAAACAATCTCTGCACAATAATACTCCATAGCTGTGGGAAAGAATGAGGAAATCTACGTACTATGATATAGAAAATCCCAAACATCGATTAAGGAGAAAATGTAAGTGGCAGGCTCGTGAGAATAGTACAGTCCCATCTGTGTTTAACAATTTGCATGTTTCATGCAATGTTTTGTAAATGATACAGAAGAAGCTGTTATGGTCTCTAGGGAGGGGACTGAGGGACTGGTTTCCTGGGGAAATAGAGAAAAATTCACTTCCCTTTTTTATTCTTTTTCACTGTTGTTGTTTTTTTATCATATATATATACAATGTTTGGACATAGAAAGGGATTTTTTAAAAAGAAAATATAATTTATGGAAGGCGGCAGCAGAGTTTAGTAACATAACAAGGCTTGAAAGTTGGGCAGTTGGGCAGCTGGCATCCTTGCCAGGATGACCATGCCAGTTATTTAACTGTTGAAATACATCTAGGGGCATGTGGGTGACTCAGTCAGTCAAGCATCAACTCTTGATTTTGGCTCCTCATGATCTCACGGTTTATGAGATGGAGCCCTGTATCAGGGTCTGTGCTGACAGCATGGAGCCTGCTTGAGATTCTCTCTCCCCTCTCTCCTTGCCCCTCCCCACCCAGCTCACTGTCTCTCTCTCTCTTTCAAAATAAACAAATAGGGGTACCTGGGTGTCTCAGTCAGTTAGGCATCCGGCTTCGGCTGAGGTCTTGATCTCAGGTTTGTGGGTTCGAGCCCTGCATCAGGCTCTGTGCTGACAGCTAGCTCAGAGCCTGGAGCCTGCTTCAGATTCTGTGTCTCCCTCTCTCTCTGACCCTCCCTACTCGTACTGTCTCTCAAAAATAAATAGAAAACATAAAAAAATAAACAAACAAACTTACAAAGGAGGGGGGGCCAAAGTGTATCTAGACCAGGTGATCAATAACCATTGCTCTGAACACCTAAAGTCTCCCCTGTCAGCCAGGCCATCCATCAGGAACCCACCTGTTCCCCTAAACTCCCCATGATTCAGCAACCATAAGCTCTCAGCAAAACTCATAACTTCCCTGAGTTTCTTTTTATTCATCAGTGAAATGTTGCCAGTAATACTTGGCCTACCAGTCCCTGGAGTATGAAAGGAAGTAACATACCTAAAAGCACTTTACAAAATATAGAACTCTAAGCTAACATAAGATAACTAACATCGTTTTTTTGCACTTAGAGCCTGTCGGCAAAGATAATGTAAAGTATTTGTTCTAGGGACACAATCATTTCCTGCCATCCTGGCTCAAAACATCACCTTTCATTCATGCCTCCCTTACAACCAGAATAATGCCATTGTCTCGGTTTTTGAGTATGTGTCAATTTCCTCTGCTATCTAGAATTCTGTGAGGACAGAAACTGTGGCTCACTTATTTGTGCATGCTCAGGACCCAGTACAATGGCTGATGTAGACTCCGTGTATGTTTGATGAATAAATACATGGAACGGGAGCAAAGGAGGAAAATGAGAGGGACCTACAAAAAGAAATTTGGTTTATGTGTTAGGACTCTATGTCCCAATTGGTTCCTGAGTAACTCAGTGACTGTTCAAACGACACTCTCAGGGTAGGAACGAATGTGATCGGTGAAGCATTGCCTGAATCCGTTGATGGGACTCTAACTCCTTATTTTCTTTTTTATTTAACAAATAACTGAGTGGCTACAGGAATCGTGATCGGGACTTGGAATTCAATATGAGCAGAGCAGACATTTCCCATCTGTCTTGGAACTTGTGGTCTACAGGGTAAGTCAGACATTAATGAAAACTATGGTACACATGAAGACGTTTCTTTTAACGGAGATAAGTGGAATAAAGGAGAGGAACCTGGTTCTGTAAATGTATATAACAAATAACAGTCTTGTCAACGGCAGTGTATCTGGGGGAGTTATCAGGTACGTCTCCCCTGGGGAAATCACACACAGGCTGAGGGCTGAAAAGAAGTGGTAACTAGGTCAGGAATGGGCTCCGTCTATGTCTCTGTGCACAGGAAATCCATGCAAAGGCCCTGTGGAGAAATAAGAATGGTGCCTTTAAAGACAAGGTAGGGCAGCATGGCTAGAGCACACGAAGAGAAGATAAAGTAATGATGGGTTGACTTAGAAAGACACGCCAAAGCCCATATCTCCCTGCTCTGGAGGCACACGGCCAGACTACATTCTCCAGCTTCCCTTGCGGCTGGGTGTGGCCAGTGGGATGTGAAGGAAATGAGGTCCCCCTAACCCTAAAGGAGTTGCTGTCCTTCTTTCACATTTTTGCTCTCAGTTGATCTGTGGGATGAAGATGATGAAGAAGCCCCACAGGAAGGAGAAGCCTGACCCCGGGTCCTCTAGGAAAACCATGAAGCATCGTGTAATGTTTGTTTGGGCTTTTGTATGAGTGAGAAACACACTTCTTTTGTGTTTGAATTATGCTATATTTTTGAATCTATTTACTTCTTCATCCCAGTCTACACTACAGGAGAGAAGGGGGTGGAAAAGATCACGCAGGGCTTTCTAGGTCACGTTTAAGATGCAGAGTTTAAGAAATGAGGAGCTCCTGAAGAGTTTTGCCGAAGATGGTGAGTCTTGATGAAATGTAGAGTGGAACAAGATGGTTCTGTTGCTCTGTGAAGTGATGCGCTTCTCCGGTTGTCCATTTTGCCTGGCCTGGCCAGCCCTGCGGCATATTTTAGGCAAGGAGGGGGAATATAATCAGATACTTCAGAGCATGGCAGCATGTTGGAAATAAAGGAATAAAAGTCATGAGTATGAGCAGGCAGGGAGTGCCGACAAAGGTCAGAACTGGCAAAAACATGAGGGCGTTTTCCAAGACCAAAAAAACTGAAACAAAAATGGTCACAACGGGCAGACAAGGCATCAGGCACTGGGAGTCTCTGCGGGGTCTGGAGTCAGGACACAGCTTGAATGTCCACCAGCTTTATGATCCTAGGCATAGCACCTCTACCAGGTCTTCAAGCTCCCCCGTCTACGGAACGGGAGGACAGAAGGTGTGTTGCAGGATCGCCATGAGAGCACAGTGAGGCCGTGACATGGGTCATGGAGTCCAGTTCCTGGCACGGGGTCAGTGCTCACCCACACTGGCTGTCAGGGGTGTTCAGAGCCAGGTTGGGAGTGAAAGGCTTAAAGGCCCCACCATTCGGATGGGTCACAAAGATTAAAAATTGAGGCAGGCGATTAAATAGTTTAGAGAACTCTCATCAAGAACTCGGTATCCATGGAAATGAGAGGGGTCACGATAGGGAAGGAGGAGAAAAGTCCGTCCCACTTAGAAGTAAAGATCCTCTTGCAAGCTCTTCACTTCTGCACTATTGACGTCTGCCACCAGATAGTCCTCCGCTGTGTGTGTTGAGAGGGTGGGCGTCCTGCGCCCGGCGGGGTGCCCAGCAGCATCCCCGGGCTCGAGCCACGAGGAGCGCCTCCCTCAGTCATGACGACCACGAGTGGCGCCACACATTGACACGCACCCCCCACTCTTCTGCTCATTCAGTCGGTGAACGCTCTTCGCTGGGGGTATAAGAGGGGCTACATGGACACATCCCCACCACCAGGGTCTGCACTTTCTTTTCCCCTCTCCTCAGCCGCTCAGCTCATGGATGCAGGGTCGCTAAAATATTTAGAGACAGGTGAGACAGACAGGCTACTTGACCAGAGTACTGTTAGGTTTTTTCTTTCATCTCCTCATGGAAAAAAATACATTTTAAAACCTGCTGCTGCAGAAGTACTGAGACGTAGGTGGTCTCAACTGCGTTCTGATTTCGTGTCTATCAAAGACTGATCTCGAAATCACAGATATATGTCCCGGTCTTGGTGTCCAATTACTTCTGTGTGGCCTGATATATCTGTCTTTTATGTTTTTTTTTTAAACTTATTTTTGAGAAATAGAGAGAGACAGTACAAGCAGGGGAGGGTCAGAGAGAGAGGAAGACACAGAATCTGAAGCAGGCTCCAGGCTCTGAGCTAGCAGCCCAGAGCCCGACACGGGGCTCGAACCCACGAACCATGAGATCATGATCTGGGCCGAAGCCGGACACTCAATCGACTGAGCCACCCAGGCGCCCCTGTATCTGTCTTTTAAACATCTGAATTTGTTTTCTATCCTGTATAACAAATTGCCATAAATCAGCTGATTAAAACAATGCCCACTTAGTATCTGGTGGCTTATAGGTGCGGGAGTCTGAAGTCAGCAAGTTCCACCAAGTTCTCTGCTTAGGGTCTCACCAGGCTGAGTTCTGGGTACTGGCTGGACTGTACTCCCAGCTGGAGACTCTGGGGGAGCATGTGCTTTGGGCTCATTCATGTGGTGGGAAGAGCTCAGTTCCTTGTGGTTTAAGGACCTACGGTTCCATTAAACAGTAAGAGCTCAGTGTTGGCCAGGAGCTGTTCTCAGTTTCTAGCTGGTGATTTCTGGCTTTTTTTTTTTTAATGTTTATTTATTATTGACAGAGAGAGACAGAGCATGAGAGGGGCAGAGAGAGAGAGAGAGAGAGAGAGAGAGAGAGAGAGAGAGAGAGAGGGAGGGAGGGAAACAGAGAATCCAAAGCAGGCTCCAGGCTCTGAGCTGTCAGCACAGAGCCCAACACAGGGCTTAAACTCACAAACCTCAAGATCATGACCTGAGTCAGCTGGACACTCAATTGACTGAGCCACCCCAGTGCCCCAAGTGCTTTTTGGTCTTTACATGTGGCTCCTCCATCTCCAAAACAGAGTTCTGGAGGCGCCTTGAATCCTCTTGGAGATTCTTGAATATCTCTGACTTCTTCTCCCATCAGCCAGTGAGAATACTCTGATTTTAGAGAGCCCACCTGACCGGCCAAACCTACCCGAATTATCTCATTATCTGCTGGGCAGCTGACTTGGAACCTTAATTCCATCTGCAAAGTCTCTTCACAGAAGCACCTAGATTCATATTTGAGTGGAGAACCTGGACACAGGACTCTGGGAGGCATCTTTAGAATTCTGCCTTCCACAGCCCTCTGGAACATGGAGAGTGGGGCCCAGAAGGCGGCTCTGGGATTTCACAGTTTTCTTTTATGCTGTCTCTGGCTTGAGGCTGGGGACCTGCCTGTTTCACTTCTGTGGGGATCTACCGGCCACAAGAGGGTAGTGAGTACTCTGTGCCTGGTAAAGACTACTTATTTTTTTATTTCTTATTTTAGAGAGAAAGAGAGCACGGAAGCAGAGGGGAGGGATAGAGAGAGGGAGGGAGAGGGAGGGGGGGGGAGAGAGAGAGAGAGAGAGAGAGAGAGAGAGAGAGAGAGAGAGAGAGAGAGAAAGAATCTCAAGCAGGCTCCACACTCAGCACAGAGCCCAGTGCAGGGCTCAATCTCGTGACCATAAGACCATGACCTGACTCTCCAAATCAAGAGTCGGACACTCAACCCACTGAGCCACCCAAGCACCCTGGGAACAATTTAATCCTGACCCATTTGTCCTGGAATCCTGAAAAGACTAAAGGTGTTGAATGGGGAGGGGAATTTACGTGTAATCATATTTCATCATTCTTGTTACATGGTTTAGTATGTTTCCTCTTACTGGGGTTTTAATTTAGTTGCAACACACAGTGAAGCCTCCACGTTCCGCATTTGATTGTGACATCCCAGTTGTCACCAGGAGCTGGATTACAGTCTTCACAGCAGTGAGGGGGCAGAGAGAGTCTAATTTCATTTTTAATTATACAATAACAAAAGCTATTATGAACCAGGAAAGAATACCTTAAAATTAATTATCAGCCAAAATAAGATCCTCAGAAAAGCCTTTCAAAGCTTAATCAAGATAAAATGAAACGAACATAAAATTAAATTTTAAAAAAATCCTCTAAAAGATGAAGGAATTCAGAGAAGAACACGAAAAAAAATAACTTATGGGCAACTAAGGCTCTAAATTAGATACCTCTCTTGAAACATTGTCAAGGACATGTCTTACCTGAATTATGATCAAAAACCCCGTATCAGTCTCCCTCTGCTAGAAAAATAGGAAAGAATGACTCAAGTTCTCGTCTACCTTCCAGGTATGACTCAATTCCCAATTCTATGACAATTTGCATGCTGCTTTTACAAAATACCAGAGCAAATGAATGTCAACGTATCCACCAACCTCAAGGATAAAAATGCAGATGGGTTGTTCCATACAGAAGAATCTCTTTGTGTCTTTAAAATGAAATTGGTATACGTCCCAAGGTGATGTCACAATTCTGTTCCTTTGGATCAAGAGGGAATCACTTAAAATGAAGGGACTCCTCCCAAGCTCACTAAATTACTCATGTTAGCACACGATAGGGTAAATGTGTGTATTATTTGTTTGCTAATTCAGCATTTAGGTGTATGTTTTGTCTTCTTCTCATAGCAGCATTCTCCTTTCCAGTGGAGAAAATGTCCTCCTTTCTCTCAATCCATTTGGCTTGGAGGAGAGGACAATGCACCCAATATATAGACACACACATATATACTCCACAGTCAGAGCATTGGGTGTCCTGGCCTTGGTAATTGTTCAAGGATGAGTATGTGACATCAGCTAAGCCAATAAGACAGATCTCTCCAACCTTCGCTAAAACCGTTTGTTCTACCACCTGGGTGTCTCATCGGCAGGGAGTCTAGATCAGCTGGCATCATTCTTCCTCCAGGAAGAAGCATTTTTGGGAATGAAACCAATTTTTAAAAAAAGCAGAGTCAAGAGATGAAAGGAGAAAAGGTCTTGGCACTATTATTTGAGCACCTGGATCCAGCTTTACCTGAAGCCATTAATGCATGCAATTTCTTTTACATCAGCAGATAAATTTACTTTTTGCATTGAGTCAGTTTGAGCTGGTTTTCTGCCGTGAAATCAAGAGTCATGACTAATCACTTTGTCTGGAAAGACTATCGCAGCTGCTATGTGCTCTCAGCAATTTTTTTTTATTTTGCCTCCTCTGCTTCCTCTAGACTATGCAAATTCCCCTTCTCGATGACTTTGTTTACTTTCTCCCACCAATCTGAAATGTCCAATGCATTCTCCTTTCTTATCTCTTTCACAGCCCAAACAAATTCCCAACCTCAAGAAGCCATCCTGATCTGCTCCTAACTCCTGCTTCAAAGTCTACTACACCACTATTAAAACCATTTTCTGTGGTGCCAATTTGTCTGCTCTGCCCCCAGAAATCTTACAGGATCCTAGAACGAAACATTTCTCCACCAGTCGTCACAGTTTTAACACAGTGTTCACTCCAGCCCGCAGCATCTGATGACGCCTCTGCACTGAAGCCTCCATTCCCCTCCAGACCGCCCCTCTTCCCTGTGCCTCCCCACAGCTGACAGATGTCCCCACTTGAAAACACTGCGGTGCATTTTGAATACTCTGAGACTCCTCTCCAAGGTCCTGAAAGTGATCCGCAAAGCTCTACCGGGTCCGGCCTCCGCTTGGCTCTCCATCTGCCTTTCCCGCCCCTCTCCTGCCTTCTCTTTGCTCCAGCCATATTCCGTTTTCAGGGTCGCCACCCAACCATTGCTCCCCCGCCACAGCGCCGCGCATGCTGTCCCCTTTTGCCGGAACACGCACGCCTCTCTCCTTTCCTAACTAACTCTTACTTACTCCTTAAGGCTCAGTGCAATCTCCATTCCCTTGGGAAGAATGTCTATGACCCACTGATTAAATTACCGTCCACCATTCCCATCATAAGCTGCCATGACTCCATGGCCTTTCCTTCACTGCATTTATCAAATTTGTCCTTATCACATTAATGTGTATATTCACATACATGACCATTGTGTCAGGGTCCCTCTCCTGCTTGAACACGAGCCCCACAGGATTAGGAACAATCTTACCATTATTTCGTCAGCACTCAGCAAATACAACATCCCGAGAGGCCCTTAATAAACACCAGCTTAATGGATGGAAAAATCACATGGCGGAGGCACAATAAATATTGCTGGCTGGCTGGAAGGACAGACAGACAAGAGGACGGACAGAGGAAGGATGGGTGCATGAAATTACCGGTGAAAGCACTGGTCTCCTCCAACTGTGGCTGTTGCTGACATTTGGAAAGCTTAATAAAAATAAATATAGCTCTTAAGAAATGATTGCAGACTTGCCTGGAAACGTGAGCTCTTGGATGAGACACGGCAGTCACAGAGACCGAAACTGAGGGCAGGCCCACCTCTAAGACAATAGGAAACGTGAGAACCACGGAGAAGCTCGAACAGTTGATAATTTTGCCCTGTGAGTGGCAGGCGCCAAACATGTAATTTCGGTGCCTTAGCACCCCAATTCTGTAATTGAGCCGCGTGCTTGGGCCAAAAGAACAGCGAGGCGGAGACTATTTATATAATCACAGAGCCTTTTTTTTTTTTTGATGTAGATTTCTAAGGCACTGGAGTCATATTTTATTAATACAGGTTTTTCTTTGTGTGAAAGCTGGCAGAGTTTCATAGACCCAAGGTATTTAAAAACTTTTTATCATGCCTGTCTCTGCCCAGGTAAGTCGGGCTATTGAAAAGAATAAAAGAAATAAATAAAAGTAAAGCAAATTTCACTCGTACAAGTCATATCACCTGCTGATGGGTTTATGTGTATTAAAACATGCATGGATGATAACGATTTTGATGTTTTCAAATAAGTTTTTAGTTGCCCAGACAAAATGGAATGTAAGCAGGATGATAAGGGAAATAATTTAGCCATTAAGGATGGTGGCAGGTACTTTCTGAGAGCTTTATGTGGATGGTTATATCATGGAATCTGCAAAACACCCAGAAGCGAAGTATTCTATTCTCCACTTAAGAGATAAGGAAAGAAAGGGGTAGAGAGGTTTAGAGATCTGTTCAAGGGCATTCAATAAGCAAAACGCAGACCTGGGATTTGAACACACCGCTGAGCATCCGGTCCTACTACGTTGCCTCTCTGTCACAGAGAGCCCCAAGGGATCTCTGCCTGCCCCATCTAGGAGTCTAGAGTTTTGTGGTTTCACCAAACTAAACTATGAATTACTATTTCCCTGATGATAATAACTAGCTCTATGCTAACTGCTGTGGATAAATACATGGGACAAATGTCTGCCTTTGAGAGGCTCATAATCCAGAGGTTCTGTTCCTAATGCAAGAGGGAGAATAACTTTGGGTTCGCTGGATGGGGAGGGGGTGAAGGGATAATCTAGAAGGTGCTACAGGGCAGGCAGTATGGGGAAGCCTGGGGACCCTTCAGGGAATGGTGGTTCCAACACCCAGCACTCCGAGAGCCACAGGGAGAAAATGCACCCCCCAAGTGTGCATCCACTTTCCGGATGAGGTCACCATGCACAAGGTCAGTTATAAAAATCATATGCTAGGTCACTGCAAGCCTTCCCTACCCATAAACACACAAACACCGTGGTTCCCACCTATGGACTTCCCCAGAATCCACCAGGCAGAGTCAACAATAGATTCCTGGGATCCTCCTCCCCCATAGGATTTTGTTGGCTAGGTCTGAAGTGAAATTCTTTTTTTTTTTTTTTCTTATGTCTTCATTTTATTTTGAGAGAGAGAGGCAGAGCACAAGCAGGAGAAGGACAGAGAAAGAGGGAGACACAGAATGTGAAGCAGGCTCCAGGCTCTGAGCTGTCAGCACAGAGCACGACACAAGGCTGAAACCCACGAACTGTGAGATCATGACCTGAACCAAAGTCGGATGCTCAGCCGACTGAGACACCCAGGAGCCCCAGAAGTAAAATTCTTGAACCTGCACTTTTAACAAATATTCCCAAAAGGTGCCCATACTAACAGACTGAATTTGGAATAAACATTTAATTGGTAGAAGCTGACCATTGTAAACCATCCTAATATTATTATCAGAGCATGAGTGGAGGAGGGGCAGAAAGAGAGGGAGACACAGAATCCGCAGCAGGCTCTGAGCTGTCAGCACAGAGCCCGATGCAGGGCTCGAACCCCCAAACTCTGAGATCACAACCTGAGCTGAAGTCAGATGCTTAACCGACTGAGCCACCCAGGTGCCCCTTGATTTATTTTTAAAAATCTCTTTGATTCTGGTTTCTCTAGCTTTCAGCTTTCCCTTACACATTCCTTCATCTATTAATTTACTCAACAGACGTAATGTTGTAGGTGTTATGTGTCTTCACAGAAGATTCCGGTCCCAGACGAGCTGGACTGCACCACTTGCTATCATACAACTTTAGGGTGAGATACTTATCCTCCGGGTCCTTGTTTCATAGAGAGTGAAGGTGATAATGCCAGCCTCAAAGGGCGGCTTTGGAGTATTTAGTAAGATAACATGCATAAAGTGCCTAGCGTCCAGAAAATGTTCAATGACTTTTAGTTCCCCGAGAGCCTGCCAGGTTTCAGACCCTGCACTTGGCCCTGGGAAAACAGGAACAACAAGATGTGGCCTCCATCTTAAAATATGCTCACAGGTCTACGGTGTGGATTCTTGGGATGTAATCCACATAAATCCACTGTGGGTGACAAGCAAGAGAAAGCTTCTATTAGGAGGATAAAGCAGGAGCTAAACTAAAGCAAAAGCCTAACAATCAGGCGTCAGATGGGAGGGAAAACAGAGAAGCCCTGGGATCTGGGAGCAGGAACCCCTGGCCAGTCATTTGGAGGACGCCAAACTCGACCACGGCGCCACGCCTCGCCTTCACTTGCTTAGGTTCAAATTCCAGAGACACTGATTGGCAGGGTTTGGGTAACACGCATGTTGAGTGACAATACCACCAAGAATGCGTCGACGGCAGAGAAAGACAAAGAGGCAGTTCTAGCTGCCAGACAGGCAAAACCATGCATCCGCCACAGACAGGGGGAGTGTGCGCCATTTTTTTTTTAATGCGTTCTTTTCTCCAAACCCAGTGAAATCTTTTCTTTCAGACATGTGTGTACAAAACATGTAAGATTCATCTCATCAAAAAAGACCTACAGATGGCAAATGAACACGTGAAAAGACACTCAACATCAGACGTCACGAGGGAATTGCGTTTTGAAAGGAGATACCACTACC
Organism: Mungos mungo; assembly: GCA_004023785.1. Classification (NCBI taxonomy): domain Eukaryota; kingdom Metazoa; phylum Chordata; class Mammalia; order Carnivora; family Herpestidae; genus Mungos; species Mungos mungo. Next base: position 69,934 of record PISW01005688.1, read on the forward strand.
CACCGATTAGAACCACCGAACTCCAAACCAGTGACGCCGCCAAAGGCTGGGGAGGATGTGGAGCCACAGGAACTCTCGTCCGTGCCGACGGGAACGCACAACGGTGCGGCCACGCTGGAGGACGGTTTGGCAGTGTGCTGCCCAGCTAACCACAGTCTCGTCAGGCGACGGAGTAGCCGCGTTCCTTGGTACTTACCCAGATGAGCTGAAAACCTATCTCCATACAACATTCTGCACCTAAATGTTTACCGCGGCTTTATTCATCACAGTCAAAACTTGGAAGCAACCACAATGTCCTTTAGTAGGTGAATGGATAAACAAACGGTAATATAGTCGCACAATGCAGCATCATTCAGAGAAAAAAAGCAATGAGGTAAAGCCATGGGAAGACACAGAGGAAACTGAAGTGCACATGGCTAAGCAAAGAAGTCAGAGAAAGCCACGCGCTGTACGATCCCAAGTCTATGACATCGGGGAAGAGCACAACTGTAGAGCCAGGAAACAATCAGTGGCTGCCAGTGGTCAGAGGAGAAGGGGAGGAGAGAGGGAGAACGGGCACAGATTTTTAGGGCGGTGAGACGATTCTATGACTCTGTAATGGTGGGTATATGGCAGTATACGTTTGTCAAAATAGAATGTACAACTCTAAAGTGAACCCTAAGGTAAGCTATGGGCTTGAGTTAATAGTGAGGTATCAATATTGGTTCATCAGTTCTAACAAATGCACCACATTAATGCAAGAGGTTAATCATAAAAGGGAAACTGAGGCAGGAAGAAGCAATATATGGAACTCACTTTCTGCTCAATTTTTTTGTAACCCTAAAACTGCCTTACAAAACCCATCAATGTTTTACAGAAGAGTAATACTTAAATTCTGTTCCATCAGGGGCACCTGGGGGGCTCAGTCGGTTGGGCGTCCGACTTTGGCTCAGGTCATGAGCTCACAGTTCACAGGTTTGAGCCCCGCATCAGGCTCTGTGCTGACAGCTCAGAGTCTGCTTCGGATTCTGTGTCTCCCTCTCTCTCTCTGCCTCTCCTCTGCTCATGCTCCGTGTCTGTCTGTCTCTCTCTTTCAAAAATAAAACATTAAATATTTAAAAACTGAAAAAAAAAAAAAAACCTCTGTCATATCAGACTAGATGCCACATAAAACAAAACGTGCATCACTATTGTAGCGCTGTGGCCTAGAACACTGCTTGGCTCACGGTAAGTATTCAGTGACTACACGCATGGTAAGTATTCAGTGACTACACGCAGTGACTACACTCAATAAATGAGTGGAGGAATACAGTCACCCATTCGGCATTTCTGATAAGACCACTCTCAAAACCACAGACCCCGAATCCCTTAATATCCAGGAATAGGTTACAAAATTGCACAATAGAAATACAGAAACTCAGCAAAAGATGAAAACATTGCCTCAAAACAAAATATGTCAAGCAAATACAGTGATGAGTTTTAACTACATTTGAAAATTATGCACAAATAAATATCCATGACCTAACTCGATTAAACTGTATCTATAGAGGTTGTATAGAAAATTGGAAATATGTGTAAATTATTTTCTGAAATTCCTTTCCTCTTTGGCATGCTTCATAGCAATACATTTAATATAGGATGATTAAATAGAGAAAGCACAAACAGATTTTTGCCGCTACAGCAGGTTCATATTATGTTAGAAAGCAGCTAATATAATATTAACTTGTTGTAGAGGTAAACATCTTTATTCTTGCTGAGCGCTTAGTATGAGAGATACAAAACCGACGAAGACCAAGTCCTTTGTAGTGGGCGAGCCTGGCCAGGGACATGGATGGCTCGGATTCAGGGAGAAGAGAGACTCCAGGATAGATTCTAGAAAATTCTGGGAGGGGTGCCCATGGGTCTTGCTGATGGTCTGGCAGACAGCAGTGAGGGAAAGTGGTTTAGCTCCCTACTTGGAGAGAGAGAACTCTTTTTGAATAGATGCAGCTCACCTAGGAACCTCACAGAAAACTATGATATGACTTTAACCTATTATACTATTTTTAGAGTATAAAGGACTACTGAAGACTACTGTCCCCTAGAAACAGAGATGTGCATCTATGGAGCACCTACTATATGCCAGGCTCACAGCTGGATATTCTACATGTGAAACCAAATAAAAGACTTCTGAAAGAGCTCCAACTGGACAACGTTCAGCAAAGACATAACGTTGATAAAGTAATTTAACCTACTTCAAGTGTGAACTGTCTATGCAACGGTGACCATGGAGCCACACTGAAAATAAAGTGAAAGTTGTACTCAGGGTGATGTGCGCAGAAACAGCCACAGTGGCTGAAGGAAAAAAGATGATAATATATAATGATTTCAAGTTTGTTAGACGTTTACACACTATAACTATATACGTATAGACAGAATGCTTGTGTGTGTAGAAAAGCGTTGGGAAGTGGGATGAGACAAAGGTCTTAACACCGGCCATCTCTAGAGAGGATTTTTATTTTTAATTTTTTGCTTGACAACAGTTTCTGAGTTTTAGGTGATGAGCATGATCGTGTTTTAATAAGGGTGTATGTAAATCTGAAAAACCCCCTTATGGGAGGAATCAGTCAATCCAATCAAACTGTTAGCCAATTCGTCATGGAGGAAAATCAAAGCAGCCAAATCAATGGGCATCACTTAGAGATAATGGGCCACTGGCTGATTTGAGGAACTGTTTTAAAGGTATTCCTCTGACATTTCAGCCCAATTGTGATGGGTTGTTTTCATCACATTTTAACAAACGCATATTTACTTTTTCCTCTTGTGAGCCAAGCACCAGGCTAGAGAACAAGGGGGTATGGCCTCCAGGACTCACGTACTTGTGTGGGTGGGTGGGTGGGTGGGTGTGTGGGTGTGTGTGTGTCTCCTTCCACTACTCGGGTAGATACACAGGGAGCCTGTCTCCCACATACAGCAACCACATCACACAAGAGAAATGAATGACAGGCTGGACATGCCTACATTTTTGTGAATGTGTCAGCAGAGTCTTTTTTAATGCAACTGTTTTTTCTCAAATGTAAAATTATTTAATAAAATGCAGATAATGTTTTTAAAAATCCTAATAAAATCCATAACAAAGAAAGTTGCTCCGACTTGAAATCTACCATCCAGAGACAACTCCTGCTAATTAACTTTTTGGGGACGGTCCTGTGAGTTGGTTTTCTATACAGATTTGTTAACAATCAACCATGTGTATTTACCTGAAACAGAGGTTTCCCTAGACGCAACGGGGCTTGAGGTACAAAGACAGGACTGTCCCAGGAAGAGCGGGACCCTCAGTCACCCTAGACAGGTGCATGGATGTATATGACCATTTCCACGCCGGCATAATAAGGCATTTCATCTTATGGATTTGCCATGACTCATTTCAACAGTGCGTCGCTAATGGAGGTTTGGATTGTTCCTAATTATAAGCCATTGTTCCTATTTTAACCATCTGTGATGAACATCCATCCTTACACATCTGTCTTTGCACCCTTGACAATAATCTGTTTGGGATTAATTTCTGGAAATGAAGTTGGTGAGTCAAAGAGGATGTATCTTTACAAAGTGATCCATACAACGAAATTCTTCTTTTTAATGATTTTACTAATTCATACTTTTAACCAGTTGAACATGAGATGACTTCCCCCATATCATTGTCAAATTCAAGTTTTGCCAATCTTTTAAAAAAATTTTTTTAATGTTTACTTATTTTTGAGAGGGACAGAGAGACAGAGCGTGAGCCAGCGAGTGGCAGAGAGAGAGAGAGAGAGAGAGAGGGAGAAAACAGAATCTGAAACAGGCTCCAGGCTCCGATCTGTCAGCACAGAGCCCAGCATGGGGCTTGAACCCATGAACCACGGGATCATGACCTGAGCTGAAGTCGGATGAGTTTTGTCAATCTTAAATCCTTTCCAATTTGATGCACAATTTAGTTCAAATTCTTTTTTTTTAATGTTTGTTTATTTTTAAGAGAGAGAGAGAGAGCAAGCAGGGGAGGGACAGAGAGAAAGGGAAACACAGAATCCGAAGCAGGCTCCAAGCTGTGAGCTGTCTGTGCAGAGCCTGATGCGGGGCTCAAACCCACAAACCATGAGATCATGACCTGAGCTGAAGTCAGAAGCTTAACCCACTGAGCCACCCAGGCGCCCCTCAGTTCAAATTCTTAATGCATACATTCATCTTACGGAAAAGTATTATATTTTTCTATCAAAATAATCAAATGCTTTATTATGAAATATAATTTCACAATTGATTTTAAACAGCTCTATGGACATATAATTTACATATCATAAAAGTCACCTATTTTATGAGCACAAGTTGGTGAATTATAGTAAACTCAGAGTTGTCAGCCATCAGCACCACCTACTTTTCGAGCATGTCCATCACCCTAAAAAGAAACCATGTGCCCGTTTTACAGTCACTCCCCATTCCCTGTGTAACCACCACTCAGACGGCCTCTCCCAGAATTAAAATTGCCTATTATAGCCTAGGGTGACCCTCCCTGGTTTATCCATGACTGATGGATGTCCAGGGTCACGGGCTGCATAGCTAAAACCAGGGACAGTCCCGGACAACCCCAAAGTTGGTCACTCAACCACAGTGTTTTTCATAAACCAAATGTTCTGGCCTCCCTTCCCCTTCTCATGTTCCATCTGACCTCTATCAACTAGAGCAGCATGATTTGGTGAAGTCAGGGCAAAAGCGTCATTCAAAGGGAGAACTCAGGGGAATCAAGGTCAGTAAAACATTCAGATCCGAAGAGAAGACAGCAACGAAGCACTCGGCAAAGAGCTCCTGATTTTGTCTGATTTACCCAGACAAGAGATCTGGGGAGTCCCAGCGACATCACTAGGACACAATGGTGACGCTTGTCGTTTGCTGTCCCTCACATGCACCCCATTCCGTCCAGCCGCAGTGCTGGGGAAGAGTCAGTACTTCAGCTGAACCAAGAACGGCGAAGAGGCGAGACAGATATGGCAGGACTCTGGGAGAGGAAACTGGCATATCGATGGGCCACAGGGCTGCCCCGCATCCTCGTCTCCTCCCTCACCACCCCAGCGGGTGGGTACCATTACCCCATTTTACCAGTAAGGAAACACAGACCCGGGCAGATGAAAGCCCCGTCCAGGGGACAGAGCTGGGATCAGAGGCAAAATTCCACCCGAGTCCCAGCCCAGAACTAAAGCCCAGCTTCCCACAGTTACCCCCACGGCCTCCTGGAATCAGGGAGGACTAAAAAACTGAATTCAGAACGTAGGTAAAAATACACTCTCTGAATTTACATCCCTTTCTCAACAAACACAGAAACAAAACTACTGTGATTTTTTTCCCCCAAAATGTCTTCTCTCCATGGAAGAGTATTAAGTTGAAGTGGAGGATGTGGAGGATGGGGCTGAGGGGTTTGCTAGTAAGAGGGAAGCCAATATAACTCAAAGTGAAGCTGATTTAAAATTTTGCTAACATTTTTTATGTTTGCATATTTCACACTTACAGCATACCTTTAGTCTTATTTACAGTTTTGATTAAATCTATACTTTGGTATTTTACATAGTATATAAAAATATAGTCTTATGTAAATATTTCTCAGGGAGATCTGTAAAAGTGTCTCCTATAATTGATATGACATTTCAAAATACAGTCGGTGTTTCAGAATCAGATACATTTCCCGGGCTTAATGGTAGAAGGCACCTCACATTTATATTTACTCGTTTTTAATTACCTCATTATCTACAGTTGTGAGTATCTCTGATTTACCCAGACAAGAGATCTGGGGAGTAATATATTTGAAGTTACTGGATAATTTCTATTTATCTTCGCCTAAAACTTTTCTCCTTCTTAGAATAACGGGAGGGGAGAGAGAAGAAACCTCAGCCTTGTTCTCGTACCTCCAATGGATACAGATCCCTGTGAAACCTGCAAAACTTTGCATGGCTTCAAAGTTGGAAAATGGAGCTAATGTCAGGACATAGATATTTAAACCTGAACCTCTGAAAATAAATGCAAAGATGTCTGATACGTCCGATGTAGCATTAGTAGATTTCACTGGTAACTATCACCATTCAAATGGGGGTGTGGGAAGAACCACTTGAACGTGGCTTATGCCTACTTTACCCGTGTCTAAGAAGGAGGCGCTGAGTCTCCTGGCCACAAACAATGTGGGTTTCCTGGGACCATTTGTTGTTGACTTCTGAATGCTCTGGATTGCGGGTGGATAACTAGCGAACCATACATTTCCATTCTTTAAAGCCATGAAGTTTGTAGTCAGTTGTTACAGCAGCAAGAACAAACCATCAGATTTGTGAGAGCAGAGAGGCTGCTCAGGGGCTACTGAAGTAGCTTGGCTGGAGATGCTGGTAACTGGGACCCAGGAAGTGGGTAGTTGGTAGCAGCGTTTCTCAACCTTGGCACGTTGACATTTGATGCAGAGTGGAGGTGTTGTAGGAACTAACTGTCCTATCTACTACCCATCTTAAATCTTTTCCAGTGTGATGGGCACTTGGGTTCAAATTCTTAAAGTACCTTAGGTACCTTAATGTACCTAAATTCTTAATGTCTTGTGGACAACAGATTCTTTTTCCTGGTTTCCACCTACTACATGCCAGCAGCACCTCCCCACGAGGGTGAGAACCTAAAATGTCTCTGTACGTTGCTAACTATCCCCTGGTGGGCAAAGCTGCCTTGGTTGAAGACTTCTGAGTTAGAACTGGATGAAACACAGAAGTACAGAACGGTGGAATTAACAGGATACATTTTGTTTACCACCGTGTTTTCAAAAACAAACAAACAGTAGGGGCACCTGAGTGGCTCAGCTGGTTGAACACTGGACTTTGAGCATCAGGTCATGATGTTGGGGTTCGTGAGTTCGAGCCCCGCATTGGGCTCGCCGCTGTCAGTGCAGAGCCCACTTCGGATCCTGTCCCCCTCTCGCTGCCCCACCCCCACCTGTGCTCCCCCAATAAATAAATAAATATCAAAAATAAACAAAAGCAACTCTGTAATTAAGCTCTATTTTTTTAAAATTCTAGAGTCATTCTCCAAGACATAATCAAGGTCCCGCGTCCTCTAATCTGCCCCGTTCCTCATCTGTCCCTTCCCTTGGTCACAGCTATTCTTGCTGCCAGCTCTGTGGTCGCACAGCAGCACGTGTCCGGGGCACATGTGCTTCCGCAGAGCACTTGCATGGGTCTCTCTAGGACCAAGAATGACAAGTCCCGGAACGTGGGGGGAAAAGAGAAAATTTCACAGGCTCAGATCAAGCGTGATCTTCCCTTTGGTTCTTCTTTTATTTTTTCCTAAATAATAGCTTTATTGAGATGTAATTCACATGTCATAAAATTCACCCTTTTAAAATATACAGCTCAGCAGTTTTTAGTATATCCACAAGGCTGTGCATCCATCACCGCGATCTAATTCCAGAACATTTTTATCACCCCACAAAGAACCCTAATACCCATTAGCAGTCATTTCCCCACACTCCTCTCCCTCCAGCCCCTGGCAGCCAGGAGTCTATTTCCTGTCTCTATAGATTTGCCAACTCTGGACATTTTACATAAATGGAAACATTTATGGGTGTGGCTTCTTTCATTTAGCATAAGGCGTTCAGGTATCAGGTATCATTCCCTTTTGTGGCTGAATTGTGCTCTGCTGTATGGCCAGACCGTATCACTTACCCACTCATCAGCTGATGGACATTTGGGTGGTATCCATTTCCCTTTGCTCCTTACTGGTGAGTTTGTCCCCCGGCGTGATTGTGTGGACTGAGCCCCTTTCTTGTATAAACAAATTAAAACTTCCCAGCCTGACCTATGTCTGAAGCAAAGGAATAATTGACTCTTTTATTCATCATGTATCATGAAGCACCTAATGTATGTCCGTTTTAGGGCTCTGTGTTAGGTCCTGGAAATACGATGATAGAAAACAAAACAACAGCCCAAGCCTTTGTTCTCAGAGCTATCTCACCCTGGCAGGAGGAAACACGCCTGAGCAAAGAGGGCCAGCCGGACACTCATTGATTCGACCTGCTGTAGAATACTTACCACGTGCTGGCACCTCCCCCGGGCTGTGTAAACACGAGTGAAGAAACAGAACTCACATTTCCTACACTCACGTTTCTCCTGGGAAAGCTCAGATACACAATTATGGTGGTGAAGGGGCTGAGGGTTAGGGCAGGCCACTGCAAAGTATGCCAAAGTGGCCTAATGCTTATTCTAAATTCGTTTTTTATTTTTTTAAGCAGGCTTCACACCCAGCATGGAGCCTATCTCAGAGCCTGAACCAATGACCCTGAGACCCAGGGTCCCAAGCTCGAGGCACCTGGGTGGCTCCATTGGTTAAGTGTCTAACTTCAACTCAGGTCACGAGCTTCAAGTCACACTTGCAAGTTTGAGCCTTGCATCAGGCTCTCTGCTGTCAGCACAGAGCCCACTTTGGATCTTCTGTCACCCTTTCTATCTGCCTCTCTCTCTCTTTCTCTCTCTCAAAATAAATAAACATTAAAAAAGAAAGAGCTTGACACTCAACCAACTGAGCCAATCAGATACCGTGCACATTGATCATTTTAAATTAAAGTTACTTGAGAAAGAGCTGGTGGAAGAAAGACACTCTGACCCTCCTCTCTGGCCCCCTAAAAACAGGAAATAAATCTCCCATGTGAGAGGTACCCTCCTGGCACCAGGGGGTCAAGGGACATCCTTATCGCCAGAGGTAGAGAATTCAGGGCCAAGAAGGCTATCGAAAGAAACCCTGCTCAGTTTCTGTACTAATTAGTACTCAAGCCTAAGTGTCTTTGTCTTGTCACTTCTTCACAAACTTATTATTTCTTTGTCTAAAACAGCCGGCTTTGGTCACTTCTTAGGCACCGTATCTATGAGCCTTCTGTACATGCAAAATTAAATTTGTGTTACTGTTTTTCCCTGCGAATCTGTGTTTGTGTGAAGTGAATCATTAGGCCAGCCCGAAGAACCAAGAGAGGAGGGAAGATTCGACTCCTCCCAGACAGCAGGTTGTGCTGAGGGCTATAGTAAGCGTCTGAGCTGCAGTCCTTGGGAGAAGGCGGCAGGAAGCATAACGAAAGGGGGAAAACCTTCAGAGAGGAGGGCACTTTGGACTGGCTGCCGCAGAGCACTCACATCTCTGGAAGGAAGAGGGCCGGGAGCCAGCCTTAGTCTGGATCTGGGACTCCTTTCACGTGGCTCATAGTCTTGCTTTTGTCCCGTCTCCCCTTTGGTGTCTGTGCCCTCCTCCCCATCCCCACCAAGTCCTCTGGCTCTCGTGACTCATCTCCTCTTTGATCTCTCTGGAGGTAGAAGGCCGCCATGTCCACCAGACAAGAACATTCTCTTGTAACTATCCCAGAGTTGAACAGCCTGGGTGTTCCCTTGTTTGGTCTCAGCCTCACCGGGATCTTCTGTGGACAAGAAGGAGGCAGCCCTCACCTCTCAGAGAGCGGGGGACCCAGGGGACCACCCTCATCTAGCCGGCACACCCTCTCCTTCTCCAGCACCGACGAGGAAGTGCGCTCTGGAAGCAGACGTCCCGGCCTAGGATCCCACCTCCACCAATGAGTTGGCCACATTAGTTACGGCTCAGTGTTCTCACACGAAGACTGGAAATAAAACTTAATCCCTGGATATCTGTTCCAAATCAGATCACACTAGGTAAACATGAGGCTGGCATACAGCAGGCGCTTGATAAATATCAGTGCTTATTTCCTATGATGTCTCCATGGCTTTTATGGGGTTCTCTTCGGTGTTTTTTGTTTGTTTGTATTTGGTTTTAGTTTTGGTTGTTGAGAGAGACAGAGTGTGAACAGGAAAGGGGCAGAGAGAGAAGGAGACACAGAATCTGAAGCAGGCTCCAGGCTCTGAGTTGTCAGCACAGAGCCTAACATGAGGCTCAAAACCACGAACCGTGAGATCATGACCTGAGCCCAAGTCAGACACTAACCAAAAGAGCCTCCCAGGCATGTCTGTTTCCATGGTTTTTAAACCCAGCACTTGGGGGCGCCTGGGTGGCTCAGTTGGTTGAGCATCCAACTTCGGCTCAGGTCATGATCTCATCGTTTGTGGTTTGAGCCCTGCATCAGGCTCTGAGCTGTAAGCCTGCTTCAGATTCTGTGTCTCCCTCTCTTCCCCTCCCCCGCTCATGCTCTGTCTCTCAGTCTATTAAGAATAATGAATGTTTAAAAAAATTTTTTTTTTTTTTTTTTACAAACAGCCCCAAGAAGCTGCAGAGACTACATGGGCCTGAACATACTGAAAAAAGCATCCTCTTCTTTTAGAACTCAAGACACAATCACTGTTTACAGGGTAATATTCAGATGCTACGGCAGCATGAATCTTAACGATCTATGGACACGAATAAATGCGGCTTCACGGTAAAGGCGGGTTGAGCTTCCACGAATATCCCTCACTCGGGCACACCCTCAGCTCAGAAAGGCAGGGCACACACACCCAGACAGCGGTGACACCACTGACCCCGTGTCCCCCTGCAGCACTTCCGGTCCTCAAACCACAGCCCACCTCCCGCCGGGTTTCCCAGGACCCCAGTGCCTGGACATTCTCTAACGTTCTCCTCCCCTGACCACAGTCCCTTTGGGAATATAGGTACTAAAAAGCCATGCACATGCCAAGGTGGGGAACTTCTCTCCCTGTGACACTCAGTGCCTTCCGTCCCCGGCAGTGGCCCCTGTGGTGACCCTTTGGCCAATGAAGTACAGCTGGCAGGTGTGAAGTCACACTGCACGGGTCCAGATTCTGGTTTGGCTTCTCCCAGCCATGCAGCCCTGTACAAGCCGCCAACCTCTCTGGGCCTCAATTTTCTTACCTGCAAAATGGGGTAGTATCAGAATATACTCTGTGGGGTTTTTTAAAGTGTATTTTTTTTTAGAGAAAAAAAGCACAGGCTGGGGAGGGGCAGAGAAAGAGGAAAGGGCAAGAGTCCCAAGCAGGCTGACGACACAGAGCTCAACGCAGGGCTTGAACTCACAAACCACGAGGTTACGACCTGACCCAAAATCAGGTGCTCAGCCAACTGAGCCACACAGGCATGCCAGATTATACTTTGTTAATACATTCCTTCAGGTCGACAGAGGAGTTGAACTAGGAAATAATACGTAAGGAAAGTGCTCAAATGTTAGCACTTTCTCTTTTCCCCACCCACATTCCATCAGAGTCTAGAACAAGCCTTTACAGGACACGGTCAACTCTCAGTCACATAACCTCAGCCTCTGTTTCCATGACGATGTAGGGTCTGAAGCAGGATTTTCATATATTCTCTAGAAACGTCTCAAGAGGAGCAATGAAGAAAGAAGTGAATTCTTAGGACGTTAAAAAAAAGAAAAAATAGAAAATCTTCTGGGTTTCTGGAATGATCTTCACCAATATTAGCAAACCAAGACAGAGTTCATCCCCACTCCATTCTTTTAAGATGGTCAGGTTCCAAGCAGCGACGCGGTATTGGGGGGCCACTACATGCCATTCAAGTGATTTGTCTTATTTTATTTCAAGTCATCCTGAAGTGAAAAATATTTTTACACAAAGCACAGTAATGTATGCGGCATCCACCACACAATGATCAGGTTCAATAACAGATAATTATATGGAAAGTACTTAAATGCTAACTATGTACTTTTAAAATGCTGCAAAAGTAGGCTCATAATTAAATTATAATTACAAGTAAAAATCAAGACAATGATTATTCCCTGAGAAATTTGCACATTTTTATTTCCAGGACTGCGGCGGCTTCTCTCACACTCTGATTCGTTTCTTTTGTTGGTCGCTCCTCTCCGATCCAACTCGTTTTGCATGATGGATTTTAAATTTAAAATTAACTAAAATTATCTTGCAGATTACTAATTACCATATACAGTGATTTCAATAGAATAGCTGGGTTACCATTAAAAAGCAGTTTGTGAACATATAAGTTTGAAATTGTACAAGATTCATAGTGAGGGGAAGGAGACTACTGCTGATAATCTAATAGAAATTCAGCCACCGGCAGAAAATGAGGAAGTCCTAACACAAGTTAGGAACTACTTACAGGGTGGGGGGCACATCGCTGTGAAAGTGGCAAAGCTACACAACGTTCCAGAACTTTATATCCCTGAGAACTCACCCATTTGCAAGTGAAAGAAATACACCCCATTGGCCAAAGAGAGAGTGTGACAGAGAGACAGAGACAGAAAGGAGGAGAAGGAGGAGATGAGAATAGCAAGGGAGGGGGAGGGGAAGAGATTTACTGATTCATAAACTTAAAAAGTTCAAGGGTAACTTCACCTCAGGCCTGCCTACATCCAGAGTCTGAAATAGTATCATTAGGGTTTAACTTCTAGCTCCTTCCAGCCCTCAGCCCAGCCTTCCTCTGCAGTCACTTTTCTCTCAGCCACGCGCTCTCCACATGGTGGAAAATGGCTGCCAGCAGCACTAGCCTCACATCCTCAAAGCTGAAGAAGCCCACGGGAAGATGAGGGCTTTTTTCCCCGAAGAGTTTCAGCAAAAACCTCAGGTCTTCATCTCATTGGTTCAAAGGAAGTAAGTCCCTTCCCTGAACCAATCTCTGCAGTAATCAGGGCAATGCTGTACTCTGATTGGCCAAATGTGGAGCTAAGGAGGAGTCATGTACTTATATGGTCATGCACTTACTAACATATAGGGGGTGAGATTCCTGAAGGGAAACTGAGCTACGGTTTCCAGAAGTAACAGGAAGAGATGGCTGGATGCCGAACGCTCTCTGGATGAACAATCAACTAACCAGACTTTGTCCCCCTTCTCTACTCTGTCCCTGCATCTTAATTAAATAAAGGAGCTTCCACCTCTGCTCATCTATTCCTTACCCTAGAAGGAGTACCCTTGTCATTCAGTCAAATCTAGGCATTTCAGCCAACATATGCTTTACAAACTGGGCCAGAGAAATGTTTTACATGCAGATCTGATCATGGCAGCATCTCTCCACCACCACCTCTAACCCTGACTTTTTACTATTTGAACATATGAAAAGTACAAGGAATAATACAGTGACTTGCCATAAGTCATCACTTAGCTACAGAAATTATAGCCATTTGCCAACTCAGACTATAACCTCCAGTCTCTGCATTTTTTTTTTTTAACGAGAGAAGTTTAAAGCAAATTCCCATCCTATCTAGGTTCTGTGGTTGGCCTAACAGTTAAATTGACATATGCCAGGCTTACAGGAAAGAAACAAATTTGATTTTGTATGTAGGGAAGCCCTACAAAGACATGAGAGTCTGCACTGGAGGTCAGGTGACTGAGGCATCTACACTGTCCTGAGCTAAGGAGAAGGGGTCTGGAGTCTCAGGAGGAAGGGAAGACATTTCACCTGAGGATGAGAAGAGCAGGTGTTTGGTGAACAAATGTCTGCCATGCCATGCACAGAAGCCTTCCTGTTATTAAAAGTTAGTTTTGGTGATAGCTCTCTTCCAGATACAGGTCCCCTGAGTCCCTTCTTTAAGGCAGTAATGGGTAGGTCTGAGTCAGCCTGGTCTTGATTGTCTTGAGCTCTAAGGAATCCACATGTCAAAGTGGGACATTCTGGGACGGCCCAGCCTGACCCCCCTCAATGGGTTCCCCAAAACTTGAGCTCTTGACCGGCACCCTGATTAGGCATGGTTCCAGAGAACAAATACAAAGGGGGGCGGGCAGGGGGTTACTAGTTTTTTTCCTAAGTTTTCACTTTGAACTTAAAGAGATTTCAATATTTCTTTTCGAGAGAGACTGATCTCCTTTCATGTGATTCTTAGACACTCCCCCCCCTTTCTTCAGGGCCAGTGACATGACACTCTGCTGTATTCTTGTTAGACAGCAAATATTGCAAATATAGATTAGTCACATTAAATCACCAAACTCAAATGTCACCCTCAACTGCTTCCCCGCGTGTTGACGTGGTGTAAAATGACTCCAGAGCAAGTTCTCTTGTAACAATTAACTAATCTGTTCATTTGTTTCCAGTCTATCCTAATTACAAAGCAACATTACATGCCTTAGCCTAAACAGCAAACAACAGTATTAATGAGAGGGTAATTCCTACAATTTGGGGAAGATTGTACAAACAAGTCGGAATGCCTGCAAAATCTCTATCCGTGTTCAAACACACTTCATCAGACTTATCAAAACAGCAAATCAACCTACCACTTAAAAATAGTTCAGTTCAAGCAGCCACACTCATCAGAATATTCATTTGCTTTGAAGAGTAACACTCAGTGAAATAGCTTTTAATCAGTTCTAGGACACTCTAACCTCAGGGGCTCTGGGCAAGCGATGTCTTTATTATGCGCTCATGAGATCACGAGCTTCCCAATTGAATGTGAAACCCATTGGCTGCAAGAAGATGTGTAAAGATCAAATGCCAGGTAACGTCTCAGCCAAGAACAATTAGCAAACTCAGTTGTTCCCACTTCTTTTATCAAGGAGAATCATAGGTCTGCTTTAAGGGATATGTTCGGTCTCTATTAAAATAATTTGGACACTTTGGGGTGGGGGAGGGGGGAGGCGAATTCTAAATGTTCAGAATTCCCTAAGAATGAGTGACCTACACAGAGTTTATGCCAAGGAACCAAACCCAACCACCATTTCCGTGAGCACATATATTAAATAGGCTCATAAAGAATAATTTCAGGGATCCTGGCAAACTTGGTTTTCATTTATTAAACATCAAAATTAAGAAAACAGAAAAAAAACGAAGCTATTTGCCAAGCATGGAACTAAGTAGTTTTACCTGCGTGCTCTCTCTCAATCTTTAAACCAACAGAGATCAGTACTATTGTTCTCTCCACTTAACAAACCAGACCAGGACCCAGAAAACCACGGCCCATATTCTGAATCTGGCCCACCACCTTCTTTTTTTTTTTAATAGACTTTAAATAAAACTTTATTGTAATACAGCCAAATTCACTCCCTTATGTACTGCCCAGGACAGCTTTCTCCATCTGATGGCAGAGCTGAAGAGTTGAGGTACAGCCTGTCTAGCTCACAAAGCCCAAGATATTTACTATCTGGCCCTTTACAGAAAAGTGTGCCAAATCCTAGACTAGGCCTATGGGCTCAGAAGAGAAGACATAAATTACGAATGGATAAAAAGGACATGGTGAGAAATTAAGACAGCGGTAACACTGTCTGCTTCATGCAGAGATCTGTGTTTTTAAGACCAATGAAGGCAGGGAGACTTCAGATTTTCAGAAGGTATTTTGAAATCTCTCACTCTTCTCTCCCCACTGCACTGGGGAGTTTCATCCACAGGAATTTGTCTGAACCCCCGGCACCTTTCCTAACTTCTTGCCAGGCTTTCTCCTCAAACTCTGGGGCTGGTGACTCGGTGATTTGCTCTGTGACTCTTATTTCCTCACTTGGCTTCTCCCATTTGGCATCTTTTCTACTGACTCAGTCTCCCGTCTCCCAGCAGGACCGTGACTTCAGTTTTCAATCTGTGCACTAGGTTTTGGCCACTAGCCTAAGAATGTTCTCCGCCCTGACCTTGGCCTGCTCTTGGCTTCTCCCTCCCCTTCTTGGTCCTGACGGCTCAGATGGCCACCACCACACCAAGAGAGTCTACACTGAACACCAATTACACAGACATGTTTTTCAGTGTTTTGTAAGAAGAAGCTTAAACGTTCAAGTGCCTTCCCTAGCTGACCATGTCCTGGCGGCAATCACACTAATTCTGTCCTGTCTCAATGCTTGCACACTACGCCTTTCTACGGGCACTCAACCACCACATACTATTCTAAAGGAAGTGGGAGTTGGCTAAGGGACAGAGTCTGGCCATGTGTAGTACCCTTGAAACTCAATGCCTATCTGTGATTCAATGACAAATCATCCTGTTTGAGACCTGCTGTGACTTCATAGACATTTTGCTGGTTTTGTTCAAACTTCCTCTTTCAGCCTTCCACTTACAACTTTAGTCTGGGGGTTACGTCCCCCTCCCTTGCCCTAACATCTCCCCATCTTGGTCTTCTCTTCAAGTGTGAATTATTGGCCCCATGAATCATTTACTTACAGAAACCCTAACTTCCTCAGCATACATCTTGAGAGAACAAGTCTTTTCAGCCACTGATATATTACGAAAGGAGAAAAATCACAGGCTCAAATCCTTCTGGAATAAAAAGGCCATGGCTCCCTTCATCCTTTACCATAGAGGACTGCACACAGAAACCTTGAATCACTCCACTTTGCAAACAAGTCAAGAAATTTTCAAGGATGAGTCTGATACTGCATGTTTGTTTGTTTTTTTTTTTTTTTTTTTTTGCCATTTATAATTAATGGCTTCACAACCCACCCATTGTAAGGGGAAACACCACTAGTCCTGTCCTGGAACACGTTTGCCTCTGAATCTGTTGCCCACGAGAGTGAAGAGTTGGTGCTAACAGGGTGGTAGTAGGCTTTCAACAGCTATCACAGGGCCTGGCACAGAACAGGTGTTCAAAAAATACATATACAACAAATGAGTGAAGGTAGTAGGAATCAAAACGGAAGGTCTGGCTTCAGAGCTAAGATGTAGGAAGAACATGGATCAACTCTACTGCCCATCAGTAAGGCAATGACAACAGAAACTGTGGCATTGACCACAGGGTAGAATCACAGGGTAGAATGTGGAGCTACTTAAAGAAATGGGAGACGTGTCATAGGTCTACATAATAACAGACCATAGAGAAGAGGTAACTCATGTATACACATATATTATTACTTTTCCTAGGTCTATTATTGAGTGGGGGGATAAAACATAAGTTCAAGGACATAAATAGCATGATGACATATATATAAACACAAAAAAATCTTTAATTCCATATAATTTCTATGGATATGGACATGTACACAGATAACGTCTAGAATTGTATTCTTAACTACAGTTACCTCTTAAGGAGGGGGAGAGTGGGTCAAAGGAGACTTAAGTGTTCTACGTAATGTTTTTTGTTATGTAGAAATCATTTGTCTTTCTTAGGCAATTAAAATCACTTTTTAAAAAGCAGTGAATGGGGAGCGCCTGCGGGCTAGTAGGTTAAGTGGCCAACTCTTGGTCTCAGCTCAGGTCATGGTCTCACAGTTCCGTGAGCCCCACATCTGGCTCTGCGCTGGCAGCGCTCGGATTCATATTCATTCTCATTCTCTCTCTCTCTCTCTCCTTCAAAAACAAACAAACTTTAAAAAGCAGTCAAGGGGAGATGATCACACCGGTCTCTTGGGTCTGGCTCCATCAGCGCAGCCACACTATCAATAGACAAAGACAGAGCTGCCCAAACAAAACCCCTGTGTGTGCTCAGCCCTCCCGGAGCCTCTCTGATCTTTTCCTCCGGCTTACTCATTCCTCCGGAGTCTCTCGCTCTGTGTCTCATTTCTATCCCACTGGCTCACGCCGGCTCCCACGCGCCCTCTTTGCCTACCCCTGTCTCTCTACACACACCCCCAGGATCCCAGCATCCAGCCCTGCAAACTTCTGGTAGCCATTAATCCAAGGGGAGAGTGTGTGGTTCTCACATGATACCCATGCTGACACCAAACTGTGAGCCACGGTGCTTCGCTAAAACATAAAGAGCACAGAATTCCTTTTCTAGGTATTTACGTTCATGCGTTACCCCACTTCATCTTTACGACAACCCCCCGCGGTCATTCCCGTTAGCATCACCACTTCATAGATGAGGAAGCTGATCACAAGGTGACCGAATCTGTAACTCGGAAAGCAGGCTTTCGAATCCATGCGATGTCACCCCAGAGTCTCTGCCCTTAACCACCGCCATTTCACGCCTTGCCTCTCCCAGAGGAAGTGGAAGCTAAGGCAGGAAGCCCCAGAAGGGGTGCGCAGGGCACAGGTCAAGGGCAGCACGTTGAGCCACAGTACAAGAGAGGACTGGAAAGCGAGATGGAGTCCACGGCCACACTCCCCTGAACGTGCCCCAGCTCATCCGAAAGCTAGACTGAGAAAGAGCAAGAACGAAACCAAACGAAACCTACACTGAGGTGTTTAGATGTTGTTTTTCAGCAAGATGGAGCCACGAGAGGCTTACGAATCAGGCAGTGTTATAAATCCCATGCTTCAGGAAGATTAACCTGGTACAACGGATTGGAGAGGACAGACAGAGACCGTTTGGAAGTCCTCTATTAAAGTAGCCCAAGCATGACGTGATAAGGGCTTAAACTTGCTGGCAGAAAGAAAGGATGGGTTCAAGATTACTTAAAAAGAGCACCTCTCCTCCGTATTTTATCCATTCAGTATTTAAAAGTCTGTATTTGTCCTCCAACAGGACACAAAGCCCCCCCCGCCCCCACCTCCCGCCGGTGGAACTGGCTCCATCCTAAATCCCATCCACTATATTCAAACTTTGCTGTGCTTAACATTAAGCTCTGCTGCAGTCATATATTATGATGCCTCAGAAATATTCTCAAGGGCTCCAGAGCGAAAGTAAGTTGGTGATTCAGAGCAGGGAGCATTAAGGTTAATTACCTAATAATTTACTACAGTGAGTGCATCTGGAGACACTTGGAGTTTCACTAATTGTGGTGTTAAACAAAGTAAACAACGTTTTGTTCATATTCCAGTTCTGGAGATGTGTCAAGGGGAACCTTTCCTGTGATTTGTAACCCCTTGGCTCGCCCTTGAGCACAGACCACTTGATGGGAAGTCGGAAACACCAACGGTTTTGCAGACTCCATGGATTGGTTTAGTAAAGATTTCCCTTAATGTGACTGTGAGCTGCCCAGCCTCTGCTCCACCGCTGACTGTGACATTCAGAGAAACCAGGCACGAGCAATGCTAATGTGATTTGATGAGTCTAGGAGTAGCTGCTGTTAGCACGGCTCACCCTCTGTGCACGGGGGAAGGTTTAAGAAGGACGTAGGCTGGAACGCTAGAACACCAACAGTTAGACTAAAATGGTCCTCTTCTTCATCTAACAAGAGGTCATCATACTACTCTAGGAGTTATTGTGTGACCTAAATGCGATACTTCGGTTCTATGAGGGCGTCCAAGAGTTTTGCAAACCCAAAGCCTTCCTTTTCTCTTACAAAATTCACTTTTCTTCTTCTCTCAGTCTGAGGGATTTGGATGGGGAACGACTCCCCATCTCTGGCTTCAAAGACAGACATTTGACGGCAACTTGGCCACAGTTAGCCAGTTTAAGGATGCACACATCCCCCAATCCCAGACCAATCGAGCCAAATAAGGCCCAACTTAAGTTACCTTATTTTACCTTTCAGCAAAAGACGAATGGTCAGTTTAAATTACTAAAAGAATTGGACAGCAGATCAGAACAGACAGCAATCACATCACCAGCACAAGAGGAAACCCCAATTAAGGAAGTCAGCCAGAGGAACACAGACAGGAACGCTGAAGGGAGGGAGATTGGGTTCTTATGACATGGGGTTTCTGGATCCAACCATGCCTGAAGCTAGAATATACTGGAATTCCGTGTTTCACAAACCAACAAATTACCTTTCGTGCTCATGAAAGTCGAGGTAAGGCTTTTGGAACTCGCAGCCTGCAGAGTTCTAGTACTTTAAGTAAAACTAGTTTGTGATACATTAGAAGGCACATAAAACTACTTCTTACTATTCAAGGCTCCAATACGCAGTGCAATTCTAAAGCCGTGTTTATTTTCCAAATCACCAGAGGTCCATGGAAAGGGGATCCGTTTCCTAGTTTCTGATGTGGTTCCAAAAAAACCACAAATGTTCTTCATTTAGATCACCTCTTTGAACTAACAGAAAAACCCAAAGGTGTTTAAAGTAGAAGTAATTTGGGGAGATGGGGGGAGGATCTTGGCCTTTGGCCAGCTGCTTGGTGATCTGAAGGCCATTCTGTCCCAGAAGTGTCAGCCTAGCCATTGCGAGGACAGAATTTAATCTCCACGAGGACAGGTACTCTGTTCATTCATGCCGGCACAGTATAAAGTTTTGCACATTTCATCTCTTACCTTTCGAAGCTCATTCATGGTGTCCGATCTGTAGAATAACTCACCAGACACATGCCCTCTGACCAAGGTAGGATTCGGAGCTCCACTTTCCAGAAGAGGAAGCCACAGCTGTAAGAGATGAAGTGAATGACAAAGTTTCATGCCACGCCCCAGTCATTTGCCTCACCATTTGCTAACTTACCATTTTCCCCACTGGGACAACCATTTAGCCTTTTGGATTCGCTCGTCCCTCACCCCTGATGTTACCGTGACAACATTCCCCACCTCGCTCACTCCTGCAGTTTTAAATGTGATGACGGATATAAGCCCATCTGACACCAAGCCCACATACAAAGGAAGAGTCTAGCAAACTCTGGTTTAACTTGGAATCTGTGGGCATGAATCAAACTCCTCAGAGGAAAAAACAAATGTTGACTGGGAAGTTCTTCCTGGAAGACTCAGGTGGTACACCAGAAGCGTGTCAAGAATATTCCGTGTGGCCTGTTTGCATCAACAAAAAAACTCAGAAATGATCTAAGATCGGCCCATAGACAGGCACAGCAAAGCAAAGCACCCCCCATGCTGTAGAATTCTATCTAGCAATTAAATAAAAGGTTAGGTAACACAGGGGTGCCTGGGTGGCTCACTCGGTTAAGCATTCGACTTTGGCTCAGGTTATGATCTCTCAGACGGTAAGTTCAAGCCCCCTGTAGGGCTCTGTGCTAACAGATCAGAGCCTGAAGCCTCTCTCTCTCTCTCTGCCCACCCCTACTCACGCTGTGTCTCTCTCTCAAAAATGAATAAACTTGAAAAAAAATTTTTAAGTTAGGCAAGACAGTACACCCTGACGCGGCAAGATCTAGAAGACATATTTTTGAGCAGGAAAAGAGAGTGACAGTTATCTGTGCAAAAGAATAAAACAACATAGATTTGCAAAGGACACTCATGTCTCATTTCAAAGAATATACATGGAAATGCCCTTCAAGGTTTGCAAGGACACGCGCAACACCAATGGTTCAAGTGCTACATGGAGTGCAAGGGTCCAAAAAAAGAAGCCAATCCTGTGTACTATGTTTTAATACTTAACAAAGAAAAGTTGATCATGAATCACTGATGCAACTAAAATTAACTACAAGGAAACACTTGAGGTGGTGGAAAGAACCTCAGGTTGCTTCTAGCTAAGATCACCTGCTTGATCTACGTAGCGCGAAAGTAACTAAGAATAAATAGGAAGAAGACACATGTAACCACTTGGTGAGACAGAAAACAAAAGGGTGAGAAATGAGCTGATTGAATTCTTTGTGCTTGAAAATTTTATTTTATTATTACTCTTATTATTGTTGCTTTTAGGTGGCTGTGTCCCATGTACACAGTGCAATTATCTTTCCTCAAAATATCATCACTCCGTGGAGCAAGCCCACCGTGTGAAAAACAGGTTTGGCACAATCGTTGTATATCGTTGGGAAATTATCATCAACTTTCTTTTCTCTCCAAAAAAACACATTCACAATGACACTGATGAGTTCTGTTGTTTTTCATCTAATACTTTAACCCAGTTTAAATCCATAGTCTGTATGAAGTCCTTGAAGCGTGACATTAATGGAGGGAATATCCCTATAAAACAGAGCACCGCATCCAAAACAGGATTCTGCAGGACTCACCCCGTGTGAACAAGTGTGGATCCCCCGAGCGCACCCCAAGAACTTGCTCTTAGCTGCCCCACCACATATCCCTGCTGTGTGGTACCCGAATTTCCAGTCTCATAAACCCCTCTTCTGGAGCCCCAAAGCACATGGGCCAGTGTGCAGAAGTGGCTTCAAACCCACACGGTAGTCTATCCTCTCCCCTTGGCTGACTCTGCCCATTCTACTGGCTTCCGATATCATGTTTCGGCTCCACAAATTTATTTCTTTAGTCCAAATCCCCTTTCCTGAGTCTTACGTTCAATGCCTGTGGCTTCTTTGATATCTTTACTCTGATGACTCGTGTGTATCTCAAACTTAACATGTCCAAAATGAAAGCTGTGATTTTTCTCTCCTAAGTCTCTCATTTCCTCCATCTTAGCGAGTGGCCCCAACATCCAAAAGGTAGCAATGTGAGAGTCATCTCTGTCCCCATGGTGTCCCCTATTGCCCATATTCAACAGGCCATACTAGGTTGACCTCCAAAGTATCTCTCAAGTCCATCTGCTTTCCTTCTACTGCAGCACTACCACCAGGCAGAGGTGAGCCTCCACTGCCTCTCACCATACCTTCCTTACCTTCTTCCCATTCATTCTGGTCCCCTCTTTTGTGCCATGTCACTCCTGAGGAGCTCCCCTCTACTTGCTAGATGGGATGCTGCCTGATTCAGGAATCATTTAATACAGCCAATTAGATCTTCAAGTGAAAAAACAAAATAAAACACAGGATCACTCCTCTGATTTTAATCTCTTGGAAGGCCTTCCACTATACCTACCGTGAAACCACACCTGCTCACTGGAGGCAGGAGGACAAGAGCCTGTACAAATCCCAATTTTCAACATACATCCTGCTCCCTGAAGTCAGCACACTTTAATCTGTAACATTCTAGAAACAATCTTTCCCGCCACCTCTCCTTTCCCCTGGATTTTCACATTCCTGGTTCCTTTTCGCCCTTCCCTATCACATAGAGCCTTCTACAACAACTCCCTGTAAACTAGGCTCTACCTGTTGGGAAGACCACTTTGTTTCCTTCGTACCACCAGTCACAAACTTTATTTACACCATCCCTGTGTTTATTTGCTCATTATCCATCTCTCCCACAAGCGCAGGAATCTTCTCTAGCTTTCTTATGGCTGTAGACCCACTGCCAACCTCAAGGCCTGACGCAGAGTCAGATGCAAATAATCGTTTGTGGAATAAATGACTCAGAAACACAATTACGGAGTTCTGGGCTATGTGTTTTACACTTCGATGGGGAGGGGGCGTACTTTATAAAAGGCATAGAGCTAACAGCCCCCTCTCTGCCCTGAAGCATGGTGTACTCCATTGACGAGACAGAATTTACACAGTGAAAAGGTGAAACTAACAACATCAGCCAGCAGATGCTTGAATATTCAACTTAAGTGTTGCATTTTATGCTTTTAGTCATGTGGAGTTGGCCAGATGAACTTCTGGCAAAGCAGGCCATGCAAACGGTGTACTTACAAATAAAGGGGCAAAGTCATAAAAGTTGGAAAGGTGAGAAATAATCAGCTCTGGGGTATTGAGGAACAGTTTTATGGAGGAGGCTGAATTTATACCAACTTAAGACAGGTTAGAATTAGGGGAAACTACTCAAAACCACCTAGAGCTATAGCCTGAAGGTCCTGGAGCAATGTAAAAACTAAGGAGCCCCTTCACCTGCCAAATAGCGAGACATTTTATTCTCTCTCCAGTATCTCCCATACCACGGAGTTCTGGCAACTTCCCAAGTCAACTCAGAACTGGAATGCTAAGACCTCTTTAGCTCCCAAACTCCCAAGTCCATGCCTACATGGTCCCGCACTCCCCAACCCAGTGGCTGATTCACCTGGACTATTTTCTTGAGGCTAAAGAGAGGGAAGGAAACCCTCTCCTGGAAACAGTCTGCGACCATCTCTGCCTTTTGTCTGAAGGGTTCTCTTCTCTCAGCTTGCCCTCGCCGGCTCTAGCCATTTATGGATCACTGGCCTCTTTCCATAATCAGTGACGAATTGGGACTTGGCAAGACTCAGCCTCTGGAATCTTACTAGCTAGAGGCAAATGCTTGTTCTCCACCTTCACCTTCACCACCTTGTTTACCTGGGGCCATGACTAGCCCAAGAGCTAAGGTCTTGCCTAACAGATGTATCCTAATGCAAAGTAACTTGGAAGAAATGGGAAAACATAACAAATAAAAAAAATGCAAGTGTTTAGCCACTCAAATATTTCTACCTTAATAACATTTCCAGGAACAAATGAGGGAGGGAGCAAAGTTCAAACATCCTCTATCTGAATCCACAGCTAATATTCTTTCCATACTAGACCCTCATGTGAGTAATAAGAACATAGATCAAGAAATCAAGGGGTATTTCAAATGGAGAGAGGGAGAAAGCTTGGATTGAGGGAGAAAGCTCTACATTTGTTGTGCTCAAAAGATAGTAAGGGGCAAGGCTGACTCCAAAACTTCCAGACAGGAAAAGTGAGACAGTGGCAATTTGGTTGGAAGGGTATACAAGAGGAATGGACGTAAGCTGTGACTCAGCCCATTTCCTTATTTAGGCTGGCGGGACTGTGGGAGATTCCAGAAGGGACCGAAATCCCCTCCAGCCACCTCTTGGCACTACCGATGAGGAAGAGACAAGAGACAGGTGTAACCAAACTGCGGGTACCCACTGGAGCCGTTGTGAAGGGAAGGCTGGAGACCCAGGCAGAGGACAAGACACGAACAGGTGAGCGCCTGGAATATGGCGGGAGCAGTGGGAAGGAGAGGGAAGAGACAGGATGCCTTCCGGGGGGGATTCAAGAAGATGCAGCGGCTGGATGGATTTTGGAGATGACAGACATGAGCGAGTCAGAAATTCTCCAGAGCTGCAGGCTTGGCAGGCTGAGCGTCTGTACGTCAGGAAAGTCAAGTCGAGACACGAGGTTTGGGGAGCATACTGGTGAATCTGTCTCTCCAGCTGCTAAAGTTGAGGTAACTGCAGGACATGCAGGTGAAGACGTCCAGTGCGTTATTGGAGATTTAGGAGCCAGGTCCAAATAGAGCGCCTGGCATGAGTTAAAACAGCACAGGCTGAAAAACTCACCCAAAACACACAGACACTGCAGTGCCTTGCTGAGGTCTCTGACGCTTACAAATTGTCTGTTCTCGGTTCTCTGTGATGCCCTGAATTATAGCCCCCAAGGCTTGTGACACCCAGGTCTTTCTAAACTAATAGCTATGAGCACAAAGAGTCTGGAAATGTATAGAAAACCCGCCAGTTCAGTCTGAGTTGGGGGCATTTGCCTCCCACCTATAGGATTCTTAGCACAGCTGGCTACTGTTACATATTCATCCAACGCAACACAGCACCTGTTTCCAGTTATTAATTTCTCATCTCTCTGTAAATCAGTAGTGGACTTCCTTTTACCTAAATAAATTTAATTTAAAAGCAATACGACTATAAGTAAAAAATAACACCACTGGTTATAAATAGAATACAATTGTAAAAATGGAGATTAATCGGGGGGAGGCATTTAATGTAGCTGGCTGCTAACTGTTGTGGTAGGCATTTGTCATTTTTTGAACACGTGGCCTCTGAACATTCTCCCTTTATGGGGAAGTCCAAACTATAGGGTCTTGACTTCCAAAATGGGTGAAGAAGCCTACAGCATCCTCTCCCCAACCCCAGGCAAGTGACTTAGACTTTGCCAGTCAGATGCTCTGGTTCCTGACGTAAAAGGAAAGAATCAAGGACAAAGGAGTAGTCATAATGAATTCACACTGAGGGATCCAAACAAGGGTGCAAGGTACAGTGCAAATATCACCCACATGGCCCTGTAGCCCATTTCCATTGCATTTTCTTGCTTAATTTCTCAGACTTCTTAGACTTCCTTTGGTTGCTGATCTAGTGAATTGGAAAGTATTCCCCCCCCATCAAAAATCATGTCCACTCAGAACCTCAGAATGTTTTGGGAACATGACCTTGCAGATGAAATTGCTTCAAGATCATTAGACGAAATTGGGAATTTGGGGTGGGCCCTACATCCAATGATCGGCATCCCTGTAAGAGAGAGGAGACCCAGAGACAGAGAAGACAACAACGGGAAGATGGAGGCAAAGACTGATGTGTTGACAAGCTAAGGAACGTCAGAAGCTGCTAGAAGCTGGATGAGGCAAGAAAGGTTCTCCCTAAGAGGCTTTGGAGGGAGAATGACCCTGCTGTGACCTTGATTTTGGATTGCTGGCATCCAGAACTTTAAGAGGATACATTTCTGTTGTTTCATGCCACCAAGTTTCCAGCAGGCCTGGGAAAGTAATACACTGGGTTTGGGGATGTCTCTTCTGATTATACGGATTTCCATATATTTGAGCTATGCCTTGGATGAACACATCTACTCATCCTGTAGGTAATTAGCATTTTTCTGGCCTTGGGCCCTCACCGTCTGGGAGCTACCCAATTTATTTTCTGAAGTGGCTTCTGTGATTTGCAACCAAGGACCAGGTTGAAATGCCTACCAAAGGGTGTAAGCCTGGGATCCATTTCTTGTTGAAATGAAAGAAGCAAGAGTTAGAGAGTGGTTACAGTCTAAGAGCACCACATCGAGACCATCTCCTCGGGGCAGATGGAAAGACTGAAAGAATTTGAAAAGCAAATCTGTGATTTGGTGTTATTTGATGCCACCTCTCTTCTCTGCCCGAAGTCACCTAATATAACACTGGTGACATGTCTCACATCTTGGGAAATACCAATTTAGTAAATGTCCCAGCTTCACAGAGGGCTTGAATCTTGGTAAGGCGAAATAAAAGGACTTGCCTACAACCCTACAGATAAGCCAAGAGGAGCCAAGTCCATGACCCTGTAGTTCTGTATTTTCTCATTCAACACCCCACCCCACATTTTTACTACACTACACATCTCTTCTTAGGGTTTCTACTAACCATATTTTCAGCTTCGCTAAGCTTTATGCTCTACCATCTGCCCTTCATGCAAATAGAGCAAAGATACACCTTGCTCTGGAAAACTCTAGGATATGTCTGAGCTACCTTGCCTTGGCCCCCAGCTTCCCTCCATCCACTGGGGTACTTTTCAAATGCAAACCAACCAACCTAGAGTCCCTTACCTCCTTGCTCATCAGGCTCGCACACTCCAGAGTACTATCCACCTGCCGTAGTCATCCCGGGGCCAGTACCAGACACCCCCATACCCCAGGGCCCACCAAGATCATTCAAGCAAGCCAGTCCTAACACATCCTGCGTGACCTGTTCTTTCCCTCAGAAATCACAAGAAAGGCTCTTGCCACACACCCGCTTTCTACATCTGCGTCTGACCAGCCTCAGTGCTTCCCCACGTGGCTCCCTCCTCCTGGGGACTGTGAGTGACAAACTATCATTTCAAGGGTAGTCATGCCATCTGTTGGCCTCTACTCTATCTCAAATTTTCTATTAGTACGCTGTATCGTAAGACAAGACTCTCAAGAAGAAGCGTATGCCTTTAGCCACCATTAACTGGGACAATTCCAATAACCTTGAGCAGCATTGGGGTCTAGCATGATGGACATTTACTTCCTTTACTACCGCTCCATTTTCCCAGCAAATAAAGAATATCTCGTGCATTCTTCAACACCATGCGTTAGTGCTAAAGTAAAGCTTGAGGGGCACGCACATAACTCTGCAGGTGGCCTGCGTGGTTTAAATCCAACCTTCCCAAACTACAGGTTGTGGCAACCTGATCCACAGTTAACCCCTCTAGTTCTGTTTTCCCCATCCGTAAAACATCATACCACCCTCACAGGGTTCTTATGAGGATTATAGGACCCCATGAAATGAAAGCGCACAGCACATGCCAGGGAGAGTAAAGAAGGACTCACTAGATTTAAACTCCTAACAAGACCAATCAGTAACTTCAGTTAATGCACATCAGAAAAGATGTCCCCATGCCCCACGATTCTGGCAGCTTGCTCTTGGCAGGAACTTAAGACACGTTTGTTTATTGCCCAACAAGAACTCATCTCCTGCACTGACCATTTATTGAGCGCCTTCAGTATACCTCTGAATATACCTACGCCTGGCACAGACAACATATAAAAGTAATTAAGTTCATTCTATGCCTTAAAGTATCCCAAACCTAGCTTACTTCCAATGTAGGAGTCAAGAAAAGAATTCCCTTGACTGGAAGAGAATCTCCCCTCTCCAAAAGAAAAAACAGTAACTGATTTCATTGAGTTTTATCTTTTACACTCACCCAGAAATCACGATTTGTTAATGGCTCCCGAGACAGCACTCAGCCCATGTCACCAGAACCACAGAAATCACGGTGACCGAACAACAGCACAGCTACCTTACGTCCCGTCAAAGGTCCCAATAACTCATGATAACTCTGTAATGGCTTAACACCCAGGTCTGGAAAGAAAGGCTATTTTCTGGGAACCGTTTACAGAAGCATTCTTCAAAAGTGATTCATTCTTGGTTGGAACTCTTTGGCATGTTTGGGGATCATTCATCAAGTGTGTTTACAACAAAGGTCTCTCTCCAAACTTAGGATGTGGGAAAACAGCCCTTAACACAATAAAAATCATTCTAACCCCCAAAGCAAGCAGACAGAGACTCTGGACAGCCAGCCATAGGTCAAAGCAGACAAAGTGAACATGAAATGGGGCTTCTGCCAGGGCTCCAGGGATAGTCTTGTGCTTCAAAGATGCACGTTGCCTACTTGCTCGCTGCTGCTGCTGGAAATTCTGCCATGACAGCACCAGTTCTGTTGGCTGTTTTAATCCTAAATAAAATGCAAAATCTGAAGGCTGCTGTTGAGAGGCAGCACTCCATGAGTCTCTTGCGTTTCTTCACGCCTCGTGACTGCTGTTGTGATAGGCTGTTCTTTCCAGAATCGTGTACAGCCCACAGCCTTGGAAGAGAGGGCTGGTGTCCCCTTACAGAGGAAAGGGAGGGCAGGTCTGCTGTTCAATGTCTGTCTCTGGGGCAAAGATGTGGGTTTCCCGAACTTAAGATTTCTCTCTTGTAAGCCAGCCCATAATCCACGGCACGTGCAGGCATCACCTGTCCCTCTCTGAGGTGCCCAGTGGGAATTCACACGCAGAGAGCAAGCACAAATCCTGAGACTCTGGCCAGTGCCATTGCCGTGAGCAGTACCCAGTCCTTTGTCTCTGACCGAGGACTCTTGTGTCTTCAACAACATCTGTAAAGTCTTTAACACCTGCCGAGTCATTCACGTTTCTGTATCACTGGAAGTTGGCTTTCAGGGGCATCTTCCTCAGCCCCCCCTCACATTTATAATATAAATAAAATGATATGCTTGCTATATAGATAAGGTTCAGGACAAGTCGCCTCAAGTCCTTTTTTAGGCAAGCTTTCTCCAAAGTCCCTCCTATATAGAAACTCACAGGGCCACCAGTCCACACTACTCAGCCACCCCAAACAGAGAAATTCAAGAATGCTCAAGCCCTAGCAATCAGGAGTGAAGGCGCAGAGAACGAAACGTGACAGAAATTATCCTAATTCTTGGCGATTGTGTCCAAAGCCAACCCTGCAAAGCATTATTATTTAATTCAAAGTTGCGGCTGATTCCAACACTCAGTTTACGAATGCATCTTCAGTAAGAGTAAAGAAAAACTCAAAATCTTTTGTATCCTATATTTATTTCAGACCAGTCTGGTTACCATAATTAATTATCATGCTTAAATATTCGATTGGAATACCAGGGGCTGCCAAACCGCAGGGCTGATGAGATCCAGCCCACCGCACACCATTCATTTATCGCTGGCTACGGCTGCTTTGTGCTACAATGGCGACGTGAGTAGTCGAAGCAGGAACCAGACAGCCCGCAAAGCCTAAAGCATTTACTGTCTGATCCTTTAGAGAAGAAGTCTACTGACCCCTGGGAAACCCTAACTATTTTTCAGGTCCCCTTGCTACCTGAGTTACCTCCCCAAATAATAAAGCTGATCCCCCTGTCCTGAAGGTCTCTGGAGCCTCACAAAACGAAGACACACTCCCCAGCTTAGGCACGGCCCGCACTGCCCAATCCTGACCTTCCTCTCTGACCTCATCTGCCCTCACACCCCCTCACGTCTGCATCCCAACACCCCAGTCTTTCCCCCTCTCCTGGAGTATTCCAGGCCCTCCCCTGGCTCTGGACGTTTCAGATACTATTCCCTCTGCCGAGGATTTTCTTTTTTTTAATGTTTTTCATTTTGAGAAAGAGAGCGAGCAGGAGGGGCAGAGAGAGAGTCCCAAGCAGGGTCCACACTGACAACGCAGTGTCTGATGTGGGACTCATCCCACGAACTGTGAGACCATGATCTGGGCAGAAATCAAGAGTAGGACACTTAACCCACTGAGCCACCCAGGCGCCCCACCGCCTAGAATTTTCTTTGCCAGAGCAAACTTCTCACCCCACTCCCTTTCCACCTTCTACAGAAGCCCATCCTCCTTGGGTGTCAGCGGAGTGTGGGGTTGTGTCCTGAGTCCCACTAGCGTCTCTGCTGCACAGGAGCCCCAGGGTGGTGTCCAGGCTGGGCGCGGGCCTCTCCCTGCCACTGTGAGGTCCGGCCAGGGCTCGCCCCCAGCATCGCCTCCTCCCGGTCCCCGACTCACTCTGGTTCCCAGCTGTGCCTCGTGGCCTCCCTCATGGCCATTGCACACTCCTCCCACTCTCCTGCTTCCACACATCACCCCTCCAGAAAGGCCTTTCCTCACCACCTTTTCTGACCTCCCCCACTCCCCACTGCATTCCCTCAAAATATCCATTTCCTTCTCAGGAATTATCATCAGGCCTAATTGTCTTGTTCCTCCTTTCATCTGGCTGGTTTTTTCTCCGTCTCTTTTCACTCAAATATAAGATCTGCAGAAGGCAAGAGCCCTATCTTGTGTGCGGACAGTTCCCCGGTGCCTAGAACACCGTCTGCATTCAATGTGCAGTAACACCTTGGATTGCGAGTAACTTGTTCTGCGAGTGTTCTGCAAGACGAGCAAACGTTTCCAACACATTTTAACTCGATAAACGAGCGACGTCTTGCAATACGAGTAGTACATGATGCTGAAGGTCACAGCATCACAACTGAGCCAATGGTTCTCCTCTCTCTCACTGTGGGATTGTGGGTGATCGTCTCCCACAGTCAGTCAGTCTCAGATGCTCAGTCTCAGGCCATGGAGTTTGGCAGAAATCAGTGACTTTTCAGGACATTGGAAGGTGCCCACAACTGGCTCTAGTGTATGTTTTGTCACTTCGGAACACCTATGGACAGTCCTTTGCGTCTCCAGACAAGAGTGAGCCTAGGAATGAGCTTTGCTTCACTCCAGGTCAGGCCTGCAGGTCTAGACCTTTCCTTTGCTGCCTGACTGCCAGTCACATTGCATACAGTCAATGACCAGATTAATGCTGTACTGTAGTCACCATCCGTGCGAGTGTAGACAATGGTCCCCATGCACGAAAAGATTCCATCGAGCCAACAGACAGCAGTGATTCATTAGTGATCGTGAACGTCGTTCTGCACACTAACCCTCCTCTCTCCTGCCTCCCTCACCCCAGCCACGGAGGCTTTTAGAGGGAAGTGCAGGCTAATTTGTTTATTTTTATTTATATTTGTATTTTTTAAATCATTTTGCATTCTATTACAGTATTGTAATCATTTTTATAAGAATGTTTTTGGGTGGTGGAACGCATCATCCGAGTTTCCATTATTTCTTATGGGGAAATTCGTTTTGATATACACACGCTTTGGATGACAAGCACGTTTCCGGAACGAATTACGCTCGCACACCAAGGTTTTACTGTGTATGTGTTGGCCACTGTCTCTCAGTGCCCGGCCAGAGCTGCTGGTCACGGAAACAGGACCCAATCTATGACGCTGACAAGACTCACTTTCACACCTGGCTGGCGCCGAGTTGGCATAATGCGGTGCGTCTCAGCCTTGGCTGCACGCTGTAAGCAAATGGGCAACTAATAAACAAACAAACGAGCACTGAGTCCCTCCCTCTCTGCCTGGAGATTAGAATTAAACTGACATCCAATTTTAGAAAGGGTTCCGGTGATTGTCACGCAGAGGGTCAGGGCCACTTTACCCTCCTTGGTGCGCAGGAAAGAGAACACACCCCAGTGCCGGGATTAGACAGGCCTGTGCTACACAAATGGGAGAGACAGAGCAAGGCACGAGGGAGGAAGGAAACAGGCCATGCGCATGGCCCAGCGGTGACAGTGTGTCCGGAGTCCAAGGCTGGGACTAGCCCAGCTTGGGGCACCAGTAGACCGACAGGCAGAAAGACAGACAGGCGCAGAGATTGGCCTTGGAAGGAACATGGGCGGCCCACAAGCACACCAAAGTGCACCCCACATCACAGCAAGCACAAAGTCGGCAACCAGGTGCCATGTTCTTTCCTATCCAAATTCAGAAAACAATTAAAATGTTTTTGATTTTAAAATCTTGAAAACTGCTGCATACTACTCGCTGTACCCGGGGCAGGGGGAGAGGTGAAGAAACAGACACCCACGATACGTGACCTTCCTGAGTTAGGTTTAGAGGGCGACCACCGAGACCCCACTTAACAGTAACAGGGCATGGCCCCCAGATCCCTTCATGGTACAAACTCCGTAGGTCCAGACACGCCAGCCCTGTGTCCTCAGTTCCAGCCACGCCGACTTCTGTGCTGTTTCTTAAAGAACCCAAGTCCTTGGGGCCCACACCTTGGGACTCTGTTAGCTTTCCCACCACCTGGAACATCACACAAAGAATCGCATGAGGCTCCTGCCAAGATGGCTGCCTGTGGCGAGGCCTCCCCTAGCAGGCCATCCACGGGGGCCACCCCAGCACTGGCCCCTGACGGGCCCTGATTTTGCTTCGCCCCACTTTTCACCACTCCCGTTAAGTCCACGCATTGTCTGCCCACATGATGTCTGCAGCCTCTTAGAAGCAGGCTCTGAGCGGGGCCCACCCGGCGTGCTGAGCACCCAGGATGCAGCCTGCAATGTCCCAGGGAGTCGGACGGTCAAATGAATGCAGAACTGCTTTGTTTAGAGCTGCATCCTTAACAGTAGGAAAACTGCATGGCACAAAATAGAAACGCCCTGAATATATTCGGAAGGAAGGAGGGAAAAAGGAAAGGAAGACCAGGAGGGAAGGAAATAGGCTCTGGGACACTTCTAGGAGCACGACACCCAGCAGGGGAGAAAATGAAATGGCGTACGTGCAAAGTGAAACGGGGAAAGACAGCGCCAGGAGAGAAATACATGACGCACAGCAGGAGCGTGGGGTGGCTGCGCAGGGTCAAGGCCACCATTCCATCGGGGTCCATCACCTCTGGGCACGAGCCTTTGACCACCAGCCACAGACAGCCGACCCCACACAGCTCAGCGAGTGAACAAACATCCGCGTGAGCACCTCCTAAGGGCCCCCGTGCCTCAAGGTCTCCCTTCTGAGCAGGGCCCGCGGGATTGAGGGAGAAGATCCCCGTCACCATGTTTAATTGTCAACTGAGACCTGGAAACTGCCACCCTGAAGCCCAGCCATCCCAGCAGGGCGGGAAAGCGTGATCACCGAGGTTCCTTCTCACCAGGCACGACAGCTTGGGCAGGTCTCCTCATTCAGAGCCTCAGTTTCCTCATCTACAAGATGGGATAATAATAATTATTATTGTACCTCCTGTGGGACTGATGCAAGGGGTGAATGACGGCTAATTTGTAAAACACATAGAGTCGTGTCTGACGGGCACCCTCCTACACTGTTGGTGGGAATGTAAACTGGTACAGCCACTCTGGAAAACAGTGTGGAGGTTCCTCAAAAAACTATCCATAGAACTCCCCTATGACCCAGCAATAGCACTGCTGGGGATTTACCCAAGGGATACAGGAGTGCTGATGCATAGGAGCACATGTACCCCAATGTTCATAGCGGCACTTTCTGCAATAGCCAAATCATGGAAAGAGCCTAAATGTCCATCACCTGATGAGTGGATCAAGAAGATGTGGTTTATATACACAATGGAGTACATCATGGCAATGAGAAAGAATGAAATCTGGCCATTTGTAGGAAAGTGGATGGACCTCGAGGGTGTCATGCTAAGTGAAATAAGTCAGGCGGAAAAGAACAGATACCATATGTTTGCCCTCATAGGTCTAAGAGGAAAACAGGAGAAACCTAATGGAGGACCAGGGGGAGGGGAAGAGGGAAAGAGAGTTGGGGGGAGAGAGGGACGCAAAACTGGAGAGACTATTGAATACTGAAAACGAACCGAGGGTTGAAGGGGAAGCGGGAGGGGGG
The DNA here is from genome assembly GCA_004023785.1 of Mungos mungo. Lineage (NCBI taxonomy): Eukaryota > Metazoa > Chordata > Mammalia > Carnivora > Herpestidae > Mungos > Mungos mungo. The sequence goes on from PISW01005688.1 coordinate 103,765, forward strand.
AAAAGAGATGGAGGTGATGGAGGAGGGCACTTGTGGGGAAGAGCACTGGGTGTTGTATGGAAACCAATTTGACAATAAACTACTTAAAAAAACACACACACAAAGTCATGCCTGAGATACAGGAGCCACCAGGCCTGGCGACTTGAGGACGGAACCGCTACAGGTCACTTGTCCCCTCTCCCATCACACCATATAGTCATAATAGCTAATCTCTAGAATGTCCGCCCTGTTAGCCAGACATGGCCCTGCGCCCTTGACGTGCATTCTCTCAGTTAGCCCTGATAAAGCCGCAGCAGGTAGTTAAGGGCCTTCCGAACTAATAAACGAGGAACAGAGATGAAAGACTTGCCCAAGATCACACAGCTAACAACTCTCAAAGCCAGTATTTAAACTCACTCAGCTCCGCCTTCAGATCGATGTGTCAGAAAGTCAGGGAGTGAACGGACCCAAATAAAGCAATGCACTGGGAAATCGGAAGGCCAACCCTGAGCGGGGAGGGAAACGTTAGTGAGCCCCGTGTACCCCTCCCTGAAGACAGCTGGTTTTATAGAACAACCTCGAACACCCTTTACACCCTTTAAATAACTGAGATTATTCCCCTGGGCACGTCAGCTGAGCCTTCTCTTCAACTCCTTTATTAAGACACACTAAAGCAGCTCCCTGAGATATCAAAGCCTTACAGAAACGCCTCCCTCAGTCAGCCACCTGCGTGCACTCTGTCCCTGGCACGTCCCCGGATTTCTGTCCCCGACATAAGGGGGGAGATGCTAACAAAGGAAGGCCCACCCCAGCCAACGTTCATCGATGAAAGGTGATTTATTAGGAAAAAAAAAAAAGAGAACAACACGCTTCCAGAGATGGCCCTTGCAGCGGGACCTGCAATTAAACCTGAACTGTGCGATCTTTACATGTAAAGGGAAATCGATGGTATTGACGGAGTCCAGTAAGGCGGCCGCGAATGAACGCATTACAGCTCCGACCGCTGCAAAACACGGTTTGGAAATAAAACATACAAAAATCGCCATGAGCGTTTTATGGCCAAACATGATAACTGGGTTACCCAATGGGGAAGCTGAAAAGTGCCCCTTTTATCCAGGGAACGGGGTGCAAACACTCTGAATGAGGTCTTTGCTGGCGTTCTTTGCTCTGTAGTCGCCTCCGCTGCCAGTAATTTGCTGGAGGGTTTATTTAACAGGGAGGATTTGAATGGATTCTCACTCCCGTTCCTGGGGCTGCACACAGCGGTGGATTAAGTTAGTGCCAAAACCTTAAAAGACTCCAACCAAGGTAATCAGTTTAGGGGGATTTAGGCCACATGGGCTCCAGATCTGGTTCTGCAAGGCAATATTCCATCTCCAGTCAGCTGGGTTTGAGAATTACACCTCTTTTCACTGGGAGGAGATTCAGTAGTGACAGGAAGGCTGGCAGACTGGGGGGTTCTCTTCCAACGTCAGCAGCATTGTTGCGGGGGGCACTGAATTTCAGTCTTAATAGTTTTAGCAGTCTTAGAGACGTTGAATCTCAGTAATTAAAGGGCCATCCAGCTCCCCAGCCCCAGCGCACGCGCGGATATTTACACACGTCAGTTGCTACAAATTACGCAGAAACAAAAGTGCTGAGGCCACATTGAAAATGTTGCGTGAAGATCTATTCACAGAATTTGGTTTTTTACGAGTCGTGCAGATTTGGAGAAGTCCATCGAGCCAAACACCAAAAAGCTGCTTAGAAACAAGTTGTTCTCAAGCCAGGATATTCCTGGCACAGTTTTGGGGTTTTTTTAGGGGAGCCCCTGGGAAGCCTCAGAGAAGAAGTGATTTTCCATGTGACGCGCTAAGATGGAATTTCAGGTTTAACTTACTTATATGGGGATGTGGGGGCTGTTATGTTGCCTAGGGCTTCATAATATAACCTGGCGATATTTTCATCCCGTTACTAAGGTTTCCATTAAATCTGATGCAGGGGGAAAGAGAAGCCTCGCAAGAAGACCTGAAGAAAAGCACAAGTAATTTTCATATCTCTAAACGAAGTGACGTGGGATGAAAAAAGCAAGCTGCAGAGAACTCCCAGGATCCTGGTGAACTGATCTCAAGAGGTGAGGAGCTAAACTACAAATAAAAACTCACCTAAATAAGGAGAAATAAGACTATAAACCCAGGAGATAACTCTTTGCTTTGATTCTGTTGCTTTTTAAGATACGTAAGCCCATTTATTCATTCCGCAGATATTTCTGGAGCACCTATGATGTGTCAGATACAAATTATGATACTGAGGACAGAGCGGTGCACAAAACGGACAAAATCTCTGATGTCCCGAAGCTTACGCGCTGTAGGAGAAGCAAATAGGCAAGTAACGAGGAGGGCATGTCAGCATTTAGATAAACCAGGGGCTGCAGCCAGCACAGGTTACATGAGGGTGCCTCATTCTGGGCGCATCAGTTAGAAAAAGACGTCCCTCCCTCCCCTTCCAGACCCCAGGAGTGCAGGAAAGGCAGAGTACAGGCTGGCTTCCCGCCCCCCTCAGGCTTCCTCTTTTATGGAGAACACAGCTAGTACCTGGCACCATAGCGGTTACAGGTGGTCAGGAAAAGCTTCTGGGATGATATCTGACATGGATGAGGAAGCAAGTCGTTTTGATACCTGAGGGAAGGATGTTACAGGCAGAAGGAACAGCTGGTGCAAAGGTCCTGAGGCAGCACGCCCCGTGGGTTCATGGTAGAACAAAGAGGCGGGGGGTAGAATGGAGGAGTCATATTTCCTTCATGGGGAACTCGAAATAAGATAGAGGTACTTTCCTTTTGGCAGGTAGCAGACCTAGCTGGCGGCTGAGGACCAGCTCTGAAGAGGCATCTTGTTCTTTAATGATCAGATATTAAGTTAAAAAAAATTCTAAAACTTGCGTGGTGTTGTTTCTACAGGACACACTGGTAATCCTGATCTGATCTTGAACATTCACTCAACAAACACATATTGAATCTTTACTACGAAAGTTCTCTGCCAGGCAGTGAGTAAAAGCCTGAACACCTCCGTCATGACACCTAGGGGCCACCATGTAGGGGGGAATTAAACAAGCAGAAAACTTAAATTACTAACATGGTTAAAGGCTAGAAGATAAACAGTAGGTGTGGGTTGCAGAGAGCAGTGAGGCACGGAGGGGGTTACCCGCTTGAGACAGGAAAAGCTATGTTGATTACGCATTCTTGAGAAAGTGGGGTGAGGGAGGTGACCCCAACATAGAGAGGAGCAAAGGGGCTTAACTAGGAAAAACTTTGACTTATTGGAAGAACAGAGAGAAATCCAGCAGAGGCAGAAACACGCATGGAGAGGGCCTGGAACAGCCAGCCAGAGGTAGAGGTCGCTGGGTCTTGCAACTTCCGGGAAGGATCTTGTATCACTTTGCTACGGGCGGTGGGTCACAGGAAGCCACAGCGGAGTAGGCTTTTCATGCCTCTGCACTTGATCGCCCCTAGAAGAGCTTCCCAACCACTTCAGTCCCTTCAGGCTGCTATAACCAAAAACAAAAAAGACGAAGTGGCTTAAACAATGGACACTGATTTCTCACAATCCTGAGAGAAAGTTCCTGAGCAATGTGCCAGCAGATCCGACTCAGCGAAGACCCTCTTCCAGGTCAGTAGATAATCATCTTCTCATTGTGTCCTCACAGGGCAGGGGCCAGAGAGAAGACCCAGTCTGACTGGGACAATCCAACTTCATGCCTTTTGTCCCTACATAATTATGAAAAGTATCCTTCTTCACTGCCCAAAGCGTCTTGGTTTGGACACAAAAAAATAACGCGATTCCCCCACAGATAAAGGACCTCTCTCACCAAGTCCAGTGCGGAGTTTCCCTCCAGCGTTGGAATGAGTTTCTGTTTCTTTAGTTGAGCCCCAGATAATGGAGCAGCTCACATTCAGTGGCCAGGCTGTGTGAAATCCATAAATCGTTAAGTTCTAGAATGATTGTATGAGATTCTTGAAGACGATAAAACGGACTGGGCGTAAAGGAGACGGACTCCTTCCCTTCCATGCTTATTCCAGGTGGAAATGCATGCGTGAGGATTTCTAGCAGTGTCCGCTGCACAATTTAAATTGCTTCTCTCTCTCTTGTTCTCTCTCTCTCTCTCCCCCCCCCCCCCCCCCCACGGAGTGCTCACAGGTGAATTCTGGAAGACTAACTGCGAATACAAGGAGACCAAACCACAGCTGTCTCATGAGGCTGAGAGATTGTCCATGAGAACGCTTGGTAGAGTTTCTGGCGCAGGAAGCGTTCAGGGCGAACTACTGTTTCTGTCATCATTACAGACTTGAATTATCTTCTTGGCTTAAAGACGAACCCACCGCTCATCATAGTTGACACCTCTTGCTCTACTGAGACATCGGTATATGTAATTTTTTTCAAACAGGATTCTTTTGGGTAAAAGTAAAATAAAGGTAGCATGACTGAGACTAATCTCAGAAAAATTATAATTTACAAGGAGAGTGGGGATGTGGGGGTTGTTGTTTGTTTTTCTGTTCATTTTTGTTTGTTTGTTTGTTTGTTTGTATTGGTTGGAAATGGCATTCCAGGCAAAAGAAAACGCAAGAGCAAAGAGATAGAAGAAAGTTTGTGCACGGCAGGAAATGGCTAGTATTTCTAGCATGGAAAAGGCATGTGGATCATGGAGAAGGATGGCTGGAGACAGGATCAGAACGGGTGACAGGGACCGTTCAGGATCAGAAATGGTTGAAATTCAACCAACGGACACTGGGGAAACTTTGAAGGTTTTCAATGCAATGGAGCAACATAATGACACTATTAGAGAAAGAAAGCTGTAAGAGAAAGTTAAGAGATGCCAATAGAAGGTAAGACTGGAAGCAGGGAGACTTGGCCGGGTGGCCCCTGCCGTAAACTGGGACAGAGGTAGCTGGCCAAACCATAAAGGAAGAGACCCCGAAACGAAGCGATAAACTCACTCATTTCTCAGGCACGAAACGTTCACTGTGGCTTCCACCCGCTCCAGCCTCACTTTGACCCACTTTCCCATCTCATCCCGCATTTGAAGAGAAGGCCAAGTCTGATCAAAAGTGAAGAATGGAGCCGTCTATACACGTTTCCTCTTATCACATGTATTGATATGATAACAATGGCTATTATGCAATAGTGTTCTCTGTGCGCCAAGTGCTAGTGTAAGTGCTTTTTTTTTTTGCATCTTGATCACATTTGTCAAAACAGTTGGAAAAAAATAAAAATGCCCCTTAGCTTAAGAATTTTTGAGTTATCTGCAAATCAACTCACTTCAGGAGTGGAAGAATCCTTGGTCATGTCTTAATGTCCAAATGTATGCGGGTTTCGCTTCTGTGTCTTCTACATTTGAAGAGGCAGCCAGAACAAGTCTCCTATATTCCATACACGATAAATTCTTTGTTTCAGCCGGCTCTTAACGGAGGGGCAGCTAGTACACCACCATCTGCCCAGAGAGCATCGGAATATTCCATTTTGTGGATTTATAGATCTCTTTGTAGGTTTCCTCATCAATTTCTCTAGTGGTCACATTCTTCCACATCTCCCAATATTGTATTTAAACACTGATCCTAAGCATGGAATCCAGCTCAAAGCCCTTTGTCATTTCTCATTTTCACATAAATTCACTCATCCAGGCTGAGCCTGATGAGATCCAAGGGCTCTTCTATGGTGTTGGGACTTAGTTGCTGGTCCACATCATCCGCCAGGTTTCAAACCCTGTAAGTGCTTTCTTTTTATTATCTGATTTAATCCTTCTGATGATTCTCTGACATATGCATTATTATTATTATTATTCCCATTTTGCAGATAGGAAAACAGAGGCACAAGAAACTAATTAGCTGGCCAAGATCATGCATTGAGTAAGAGGGAGAGCAGGACCCAACTCCAGAACCTGCCCTCTTAATGTCCCCCTTCCCGCTTCCTGATGTAAAGAGTTCAGTTTGAACAGCTAATGTCGAGGGACGTGCATGATACAGCATTCTACATCTTCAAGAAGGAAGGAAAGCTATTTTTTAAGACAGAATGTTATTTTTAAGAGCATAATCAGTCTCTATTATTTCTTTATAAAAAATTATTCCTAGCAAAATCCAATAGAAACTGGCTTGTGTTCTGCCTTGAAATTGGTTTAATTCTATCAAGAAAACAACAAGGAGCAAACATGGGGAGACGGTATCCAGGCTCTGTTGTCACTTTTTAATTTGGGGGATGATCTGTCCAGGTCCTCTGATGAAGACGGCTCTCTCACCAGCCCTTGGACAAGAACTCCCATGCTCCCACACCAACACCTTTCCAGAGCAGAGAGCAGACTTCTCCTCCAAACCCCCACTCTTCCCGGCACCCTTCCTTCTGCATGTCCTTGAGCTCATCAGATCGCTAGGATTGAACTGCCAGCCCAGCGTGTGTGCAGTTCACCATGGCTGCCCCCTCTTCTTAAAACATATAGTATTGGCGCATCACAATGGATGGACATCATAAACAAGAGCAGGCTGGCGCACCTGGCTGGCTGGGTCGGGAGAGCGTGTGACTCTTCATCTCAGGGTTGTGAGTTCAAACCCCACCGGGGTGTTGATATCACTTAAATAAATAAGAAACTTAAAATAGCAAACAAGAGCAGGCTGAAAGGAATGGATGAAAAACAAACTCTGCTCTTTGACCCCAGATGGTTCCACAGAAGCCCCCACACTGCTGGCGCGTCACTGAGTGCGAGTGCAGAGACACGAGAATCCCAGCGGACTCAGGACATACGTGTGTGGGTCTTGGAAGCTGCAATGCCAGGGTGCCTGGGTGGCTGAGCTGGTTAAGCTTCTGACTCTTGGTTTCCGCTCAAGTCACACTCAAGTTCAAACCTCTCATCGGGCTCCTAGCCGACAGCGGGGAGCTTGCTTGGGATTCTCTGTCCCTCTCTCTCTCAGCCCCTCCCACTCGTGTGCACTCTCTCTCTCAAAATAAATAAACTTTTTTTAAAAAGCTGTAATACCAAGATGAAAGCAGAGGCGTAGGGGGTGGGGGTGGGGAAGGTTTTTTGTTGTTTCTCTACTTTCTGCCAAAGCTAAAAGAGAATGTGACAAAAGTGACAAGATGGTGTGATTATATGTACACAATTAAATTGTTGAAGATTGCAATGCCTACTTTGGGAAGAGACCATCTCCCTTGCTGACTTTAATGAAACGTATAATCATTTCTAGATGTGTCCATGTGTCAAGGCACTAAGGGTGACCTCTGGTCCACAAGTCTCCAGGAGCTGAGGTTAGCGTCCAGCTGATGTCCAGAAAGAAGCTGAGTTCTGCCAACATCCAGGGAAGTGTGTAGGTGTATCCTTCCCCAGTCAAACCTTCAGATGAAAACGCAGTCCTGTCTGACACCTTGGCTGCAGCCATGCAGAGGACCTTGCCAGGCAGGACCTACACAAACTGAGATGACAGCTGTGAGCTGTTCTAAGCAGCAACCTTTGGGGTAATGTGTTACACAGCAGTAGATAGCTAACAGACTCACCAGGGACCACATAGACAATTCACAAGCAGCATCTCATTAATCCTCACAACTGGACGGTGGAGTGGGTGCTATTATTACTGTGTTCATCGTATAGATAAGCAAGGGACCTGAGGACTAGAGAACGTATTCTACTCAGCCAAGGTCTCAAGGCCAGTGAGTGGAAGTCAGGATTCAAACAGGCTCATTCCAGAGCCCACACTCTTGATCTGCTCTGTGCTGCTTGCCCATTCTGCACTTTTGATCTTGGTGTCATCCTGCTCAGGACCCTCAGTGAGAGCAATGGCTTCCACCCCCCGCGAGGTGCCAGTGACTTACGAGATGTGACAGCTAATACTCTCACGGCACTTACTGGATGCCACGCATGTCACGTGCCATGCTTCGTTTAATCCTCCCAGCAACCTTGTGATGAAGGTAACGTTTTGCCCACCATTTGACAGTTAAGGACATAGAGGTTCAGAGGAACTAAGTAATACACCTAGTGTCATCCAGGTACTAAACAGAGGGGTTGGGAATCAAAGCCAGGCAACCTGGCCCCTGAGACCATCTTCTCACCACTATATAGTCTATTGCCTCTAAGTTATAATTAGAATCCCAAAGTTAGGGAATGATTCATTTGTTCAAAATGAATCCTCACTCACTTGCCTTCTGATGTGCTCCTTTGAATGGAAGACGAAGGTGTGGAGTTACATCAGATCCTGCAAAAGCCTGGCTCTTCCCACCGGGAGGAGTTGCATAGATGTGTGTCATCCATCAACATGTCACAACAGAAGAAGGGCAGGAACCACTGACCCAGAAATCCCATATCTCCCAGCCTTGCATTCAAGGCGCTCCGTGGCTTAGCCATGGTCAGCATCTCCCACTTTAATTCTTAACGCTTCCCTCTTCATGGAATCCACACTCCAGCAAAGCCAAACTTCTGACACAGGCCCTGTGAAAGCCCTGTGCACACTGGACCCTTCCTCCTTCCTCTTGTCATCACATGGCCAAAACTTCCTGGCATTCAAGGACCGTCTGAAATTTCACAACCTCTTGGAATCATCTTTAATGTCCTTGCCTCAAAACCCTTGCCATCCATGTTCAAGTTGGGAGGAAATCTTTTCTTCTCTAAATTCCCATCCCATCTTGTCTGTATTTTCATGTTACACTTACTAGCCTCTGCCTCGTGTTGTAGCTATCTATGCACAAGCCATGATGACAATGACAACGACAACTAATTTTTTCTGCATGAGTAGTCTGCATCACACACAGTGCTGAGGGCTCTCACACAGCTGTTTACTTAAAGACACGCCTCTGATGCGTAACGTTATTATCCTCCAATTAACAAGCAACCCTCATACTTGGCCATAAAAGGGATGATGCTTGAAGAAAGAAAAAAAAGAGAAACTTTTCTGTCAAATTTACTGTTCAATAGAATTCTAGAACTTTCAGCCCTGAAAGCATCACTCCATCCTTTGCAAAACAAAAGCTCAGGATGAGGCCTTTCCATTTGCTGCCTGAGCTGAGCCTTGCCCCCAAAGGAAAGGGGAGCCTGTGAGGACCCTGTGGGAGGGGGGCTGACCCTCTCCTCTCTCACATCACTATGAGTTCAAGCATAGATTTCAGTCAGGAGTGAATGTGTGTCCCTATTTTTCAATCTGACAGTACTATTTGTGGGAAATGAACTTCAACATCTTTGGGGAACTTAATGCTCTTTCATCCTGAACTGGGGGGCGTCTATGCTTTTTGGACACACAACTGTTACATATTAAGTATACAGTAATAAGTACAGCTGCCCTATTTTGAGTTGAACACATTATATGTACCTTTTAACTCCTTAAAAAAAAATGACCCAGACCGTGCATCAACATAGGGGCTTCAGAACCCAAAACGTGCGACCAGAATGTGACAGGACAACCTTTAAAGTAAGTAAACCTTTATGGAGCGTGTATTTTGTCTCACCACCAGGATAAAGACAAATACGCTTCCCTGCAAGAGACATTGGATTCTCATAGGAGTTAGATGCTCCTTCTTCTGTTCATTTTACAGGAAGAAAGCACAAATCAAAGAAGTTGGAGATTTTGTCCGAGGTCAGATAAAGAGCAAGTGGGAGAGGTATTTGGCCGCGGCATTATCTAACACTAAATCCTGAGTTTTCACCACAGTATTGAGGGCAGTGGGGACACAGGTGGGAGGCTGAATCACCGCATTTGATGTCTTAGTAAACTGCTTTCGGAAAAGAACCAAAGAACCAAAAAGCACTCCGTGTCCCTTTTAAAACAATGAAATATTTTTAATTTTTTTTCTTTTTTATGTTTTATTTATTTTTGAGAGCAAGAAAGACAGAGCACGTGTGGGGGCAGAGCAGAGAGAGAGGGGGAGACACAGAATCCGAAGCAGGCTCCAGGCTCCAAGTGGTCAGCACAGGGGCTCGAACTCACAGACCAAGAGATCATGACCTGAGCTGAAGTTGGACACTTAATTAACCAACTGAGCCACCCAGGCGCCTCAACAATTAAATATTTTTAAAAAGTGTTTTAATTCTAGAAAAATTAATATGCATTGTTATTTTTAGCTTCAAGTGTACAATCTAGTGACTGGTCAATTCTATACATGGCTCGGTACCCCTCATGATAAAAAAGAATTGTTTTAATCAAATAGTAGAACGACATACATATATGATAAAAAGTAAAATTACTAACTGTACTATTATCACGCTGAAAATATTACATTTTGAACACAAATCCTTACTCTTTAGAAAGACATCCTTGAGGGGCACCTGGGGTGTCTCAGTCAGTTGAGCGTCTGACTTCAGCTCAGGTCATGATCTCACAGTTCGTGGGTTCAAGCCCTGCATCAGGCTCTGTGCTGACAGCTCAGAGCCTGGAGCCTGTTTCAGATTCTGTGTCTCCCTCTCTCTCTACCCCTCCCCTGCTCCCGCTGTCTCTATCTCTCAAAACATACATACATAATAAATAAATAAATAAATAAATAAATAAATAAAATAACAGGAAAAATATTTAGAAAGACATCCTAGAATATGTATAAACAAAATGGAATTTGCTTCAGAAGATTATGGGTGGGGGAGATTTAGCAGCGACAGAGGTGAAACAAGACTGGTAATGAACGAATTGTCTAAGCGGAGGAATTGCCACATTGGGATTCATTGCACAATTCTTTTTGCATGGGTTTAATATTTTTCCATACCAAATCATTCTTTTGAAATAAAATAAAAAGACCTATAGAAAAAGAAGGTAAACTTTCCTCCTCTGACCCCAGATCAGATCCCTAGCTCTCTTTCCCAAAACAATCGCTGGTGTTTCTGCTCTATTCATCCAGAAATTTCCATTTGTATACAAATGAATATATCCATTTACAAATGGAAACGACTAACTTTTGGTTCCTCCTTTGCTTTTCTCACTGACCATGCGTCTTAGGTGCCTTCCCTGGCACCCCAGTTTCAGTAGGCTCCCTGCCTTCCCTACCCCTCTTGCTACACTGTCTTCCATCTTCATTTCCTTCACAGCAAACATCTATACTTGAGGGCACAATGATTTACTTAGATTTTGTTTTAATGTGGTAAAAATTCACATAAGATTAGCCATTGTAAAATGTACGATTCAGCGGCATTTAATACATTCACAGTGCTGTGAAGGCAGCTCTGTCTAGTTCCAAAAGTTTCATCACCCCGAAAGGAAACCCTGTACCCATTAAGCAGATGCCCCCCAGTCTCCCCCGCCAACCCCCAACCTCCTGTACATCTCCGTGAATTTACCTGTGCTAGATATGAATGGGGTCATACAGCATGTGGCCTTGTGTGTCTGGCTTCTTCCACGCAGCGTCACATTTTCAACGTTCACCCGCGTGGTAGCGTGGTATTCCGTCGTGTGGACAGACCACACTTTATGTAGCCATCCCTCGGCTGGTGGGGCACTGGGCTGCTCCCACCTCTCGGCCACCCTGAATGGTGCTGCTATGAACATTCACGTACTAGTTTTTGTACGAATGCCTGTTTCCAATGATTAGGGGGGCATATTCCAAGGAATGGAATTATTTTAGAGCCTCCTTATCTTTCCCGTGGTTCCCCGACCAGACTACAAGCCCCGCGAGGTCAGGGCTTTCATGTGCTTCAGTGACTGTGCATCCTCAGCGAGTGCACAAGTTCATATTCACAGAGCAGCACACAGATACTTGTTCAAAGGAACGAATGAACCAAAGAAGTAAACCAGAGCACGACGCACAAGTCGGCCACATTCACTCGCCTTGCACAGACCCGCCATAATTCCTTCCAGCGCGGACTTGATCAAATATCTCCAGGGCGCCATGTCCTCCGGTGGGTCCCACCTTACTCAGAGTAAGAGGCACATCCCTTACAACGGCCTACACAGGGGCTACGCGGCTGGTCCCCCTCCCCCAGTACTGCTGGCACGTCGCCTGCCCTTCTCCACTCTGGCCACACTGAGCTCATTACTGCCCTTCGATCCTAAGCGTGCCCCCACCTCGGCGCCTTCCCTCTGTCTGAAGAGCTCGTCCACCAGATATCCACATGGTTACCCCCATGACCTCCTTCAAGCGTTGGCTCCTGCTTTGTCTTCCGGGACAGCCACGCTCACTACAACTGTCCGCACAGACAGATACACACAGGTGCTCAATTCCCCGTCTCACCGCCCCACTTCCCGTCCTCACTGTTTCCATTGCACTTAACCTCAGAAAGTCATCATATTTGTTTAATGTCCATGCCAACCCGCCTGAACAGAGGCCTCAGGAGGGCACAAATTTTTGTCTGTTTTGACCATTTCTGTCTTGCACGTAGTAGGTCCTCATCGCCTATCTCTCGGGTGAACAAAGAAACAAATGAACGAACTCCCTTCGGACCGTACTCTGTATCTAGACCAGGGTGGAGGCTTCCTTTCAGCTCCACTGACCTGGGCATCGGACAAAATAAGGACAATTGGCTTTCTGAATTCCAGACCAGGCTGTCACCTAGCACGGCCAGCAAGGACTAGCTCCCCTGTCTCTGGGATCCTGACATTAGCCTTGGACCTTTGATGGCGCTCTGGCTTGTCTGCACCAGCCCGCGCAGCCTTACCCACCGTCAGTGGGGGCAATTTCCAAAATGCTCCTCCTAGACGGAGTTAAGGGTAGGTCACGGACAGGCCTACAAGAAAGCTGGGAAGTGACTGTGGCTGGAGTATTCTGCACAGACATGCGTGCACGCACACGCACGCACACACACACACACGCACATCCCGTGGATGTGGACAGCCACATCACAAAATGCGTGGATCATGTCTCTCCCCATTGTGGTCTGAGCTCTCAGACAACCTAAATTACAACATTAACCACGGGGCTCTTTGTTAAGTGTTCTTTGGTCTCTGGAGTCAGACGCACACGGATAAATCAGAATTGGGTGGCCACAAATCCATCACCAACCTCGCCAAGCCTCACTTGCCACTTCGACAAAACAGAGATGAGAACAGTATGTACCTCACGGGGATAACACGGGGTTAGAGGGAGACAAGTTAGGGAAGATACACAGGCCTGGCCGTGGCTCACATCTGGGGCTCATTCCCTGGCCTTGTGCTTATCAAGCACCAAGCATGTACCAGCGCTGCGCTGTTTTATCCACTCAGTGCCACGGCACACATAGACGGTCCCCCACGCTCCCGGTGGAGAGACAGTCTTAATTTTACAAGTATTTGTATGCCCACAAGATTAAAAACTCAAATAAATACTCTGAAGAAAAACACTCGCCTTCTGCCAGACTGTGTATTCTAATCGAGCTCAAGTGATCAGGGGTGGCTTCCTGGAGGAGGTGAACAGTTAGTTAACTGAGTGGAGAGGAACAGGAAAGCAGGGGGAAGCATGCTCCATGCAGGCGGCATGCTCACCTTGTCCTTGCCCAGGGCTTTCCTGCTTTCAGCACGGAGGGTCCCACAGCCTGGGAAACCCCTCAGTCCCAGAAAACCAGGACATCTGGTGGCTCCAGGCCAGCGGAATGGCAGGTGGAAAGCCCCTGAGTCAGAATGGAGCGTGGCCTGTTTTAGGAACTAATTGAGAGCCAGCGTGGCTAGAACACAGGGATCGGTGACGGGGAGGCAGGAGAGTCGTCTCCAGATGCTCTTGTGCCACACTGAGGAACTTATTCTTGGTCCAGTGAACGATCAGGAACTTGGACGCGTTTTAAGCAGGGAGACCATGTGAGCCAAGGTGGGATTTTGTACAGTTTCCCCAGCTGCTGTGTGGAGAATGCACTGGAAGACAGTGGAAGCAAGAGGGCGGATCATCAACTCAATACATGCTCGTTCTGGTCAAAACCATCGCTGTTACTGTTGTAACCGGGGGAGCCATCCAACACAGACGCAGTCTTCCCGCCTGGATTGCGGGTGTTTGGAAGCTGATGGGTGGACCTGTGGAGAAGCCACAGCAGCCACGGAAGTAGACTCTGAGTTCCTCTCGCTTGAACTTGCAGAGAATGAGGCGCAAAGACTGAATTATGGTTAGACTCAGGTCAGCAACAATAGAGTTCCCCATTGTTAAGGACTGAATTCAGTCAAAAATTTAATTTTTTAAATAAATAGAACAGAAAGGTCAAAATACTGCCAGCAGAAATGGGGATCTGAAATTGGAAATTGCTCAGAACTGTCTTTTACTTCCTCCCTCCTCTATTAATGACTTTTCCAAACTGTCTCCCAAAGGAATTTCTTAGATATGCTAACGCCATTCCACTTCTCTAAAACATCAGGTCAAATCGTGCTATTGAAAAGGTCCTGATAGAAGATACACTTGGAAATCACCTGTGATGAGCAGTTCTATTTAAAGTAAAATGAAAATGAACCATCCCTCTGCCCCCACAGGTTCAAGTGGCAAAATACAAGACGGTTGGCCACCTAGATTCTGGTCTACCATGTCCCCTCTGCCTGGACCGTCCCCGCCCCCTGCCTCTCCCCTCCCAAGTCCCCACTCCTGGCTGGCTGACCTATGCTTCCTTTAGGGACCAGATTAAACACCACTTCCTCCAGGAAGCTGTCCCCAAGCCCCCAGGCCAGATTGGAGACCTTTCCTAGACCTCCTGGACATCCACATTTCCGTTACAGGACACATAACCAGCTCTAGTCATGTTGGCTTAATCCCCCCACTTCCCCCATCGGACTAGAGGCAGCCCAAGGGCAGCATCTGTGTGTACATTTGCATCAACTATGATGCTAGAGCATAGAGCAAGGTCTCCCATGGAAGGACACAAGGCAAAGATGCGGTATGTGTTGAACGACTGTGTGATGGTCATGACTCGCTCTCTGAACACCACCTGGTTCCATCTCATCCCCTCAATGACAACGCCATGAACTGGGCACAACCAGTGAACAGGCTGAGAAACTGACAGGAGTTCAATACGTTTATGAAAGTCACGCTGCTAATAAATGGCTGGGCTGGGATTCAAATCGAGCGTGCGACTCCAAATCCTACATTTTCAATCATTTCACCAGCAACTCACAACACAAGCACAGGAGGATAGGAATGCACAACATGTTTCAAGGAAGACTTTTCTCTTCCTGTTTTTAATTACATCGAAGTCTTCCAGCCATGAGTACCGCGCTCCCCCAGCACGGGACCAAACCTGAAAGGGAAGCCTGATATCAAGCCGTGTTTTCCTGAGACTCAACTCTGCCTTCACAGAGAGAGCGATTGGTAGTTACTGATTTGAAATCCAGGCTTAGCAGATAACCGATGCCCTCCCTGATCAGCTATGCAGATCGATGATGGGGGAAAAGAAGACCTTGGGTCCGGGCGAAGTGAGGCGAGTCAGGCACCTGTGAGTGGACCGATGGTAAGACTTGCCCTCGGGGCTCAGCAAGGGCGGGGGCAGCTCTGGGAGCCCAAGCATCTCCGTGGGCGCCCCAGGCACCTGGCCACTCGCTGCAGGCTCCCTCCGGTCCTCACAGCGGCCCGGGATCTGTGATGTGGATCGGAAAGAGGGTGGTGCCAGCAGAGAGGCTGAGAGAAGATGCAGAGAGAACCAGCCCACCTGTCCAGGGGGAGAGCCGCCATCAGGAAATGCCGAAGAGGCTGATGATGGACGGAAGTGGTAGGAGCTGGTGGTGGCGGCCATCCCACAGCAGGTAGCTGTGGTCTCACCACCTCGTTGCAGGGGTGGGGCGGGGGGGGGCGGGGGGCAGCTGACCGGAGACACGAAAGCGTTCCCAGCAGCTGGGGACTCCCAGACACGTGTCCGGGCTGCACTACCCTCTCGGATACCACAGTGCATCCCTTCCGAAGCGTGGCCCATGGAGTGCCGAGCCCAGCAGAGCAGACCAAGACCAATGTGGGGTCTTGAGGCCAGGAGGGGGACACATCCATGGAAGGAAAAGGCTGGAGATCAGAAAACAGGGCTCGCCTAGCCTCTTTCCTTTTCCGCCCCCTGCTAGAAGCATGGCTGCAGAGAAAACTCCCAGCAACACCTTGAGGACAGCAGTAAGACCAAAGGAAATCTTTGACCACTAGCAGGATGGGGGGACTCAGGCACGGGGGGGGGGTGGGGGGGGGAAGAAGCCAGGTTTAAATGACACCCTCCAGCGCCCAACACTGGGGCCACCGATAGGCACCACTCCACACAGCCCTAATCTCATAGGATGCTGACGAGGTACAGTGAGGCCACGCAGGGCCCCAAACGAGCTTTTTAAAAATATTAAACCCATTTGATTTGGATTTCTATCACCAGCCATTGAAATGATCCCAATAGGGCAGTCTTAAATTACCTTTGGTTTGAGGCAGCATACAAAATTCAAAAACATCGATGGAAATGCTTAATTGCACAAAAAAGTTCAAAATGTTGAACACCTACTATGCGACAGCCCCTAGGCCAGGCCCTTCGCACACCTTGGCATCATTTCTTGAAACAGCTCTGTAATACCCATATCATGAACACTTCCAGCTCCCTGATAAACCCGATGATCCTTCTTTTTTTTTTAAGTAAGATAAATAAAACCCCCAAATTCCCATTCCCCAACTCTTTCCCTTGGTCTTTTAAAATGAACCTTGCGTCTCGGTTACTGCTCTTCGTTTCGGGGGGGGCGGGGGGGGAGAAAAACACACATACGAGAGAACCTCCACATAAATCAGTCTTTATTCCATTTCAAAGCCTGCAAGATTTTCCAGATATTCCAAAGGTCTCCTTCCCTGAGTGAAATATTACATTTATTTAATAAAGCAGGTAGAATGTACTATCTGGGCCCGGGGAAGCACTTTTTACTTTTCACAAGATAGAGGACAGCTGCTGGCAGGCTTTACCTCTCTCGTGTGTGTGTGTGTGTGTGTGTGTGTGTGTGTGTGTGTGTGTTGCTTTTTTCCCCTCCCTGCTCCTCACTTTTGCTACGGCTACACCACTCTACCTATCACAACTGAATTACCAAACTGAGCCAGAGAAAAACGGTCCCTCTGGGGGTACGGTGCTGGTTGTAGGCTTTACTTTCTTTTAAAGACGACTTTGAAGAATTAGAAATAAATGTGAGCGACTGTGGTTTTCAGTGACGCTGACTTATGGCTTTGGGGGAGGCCTAATGCCCCCCCCCAACACACACACACACACACACACCACCACCACCACCACCACCACCACCACCACCACCACCACCACCACCACACTTCTAAGCTGAATTTGCCAGGCACGGGAGGTGGGGATGGGGGAGGGGACAGGAAGCACTATAAGCAATGCCAGCCTAAATTGGCCAGAGAAAGACAAAGGCTAAGCCAGTAGATTTCTATCCCTTGGCTTAAAACTGGGAAAGAGTCAGCGCTTTAAATAGAGTTTGCCCGTGGAGGAGAGCGAGCAGCTGGGAGACAGAGGAAATGGTTTGTTTTCATTTGCTGCCAGCAGGACAGAAGGTG
Source organism: Mungos mungo (assembly GCA_004023785.1). Taxonomy (NCBI): domain Eukaryota; kingdom Metazoa; phylum Chordata; class Mammalia; order Carnivora; family Herpestidae; genus Mungos; species Mungos mungo. The sequence continues at coordinate 121,113 of PISW01005688.1, forward strand.
AGGGTTTCTCTCTCGACATCTTCACCCACAAGTTGGGCAGCAAGCCAGCTTACTCTTTGGCTGCAAAACTCCAATTAAAAATGCATGACTTTGGTCTTCTGGAGAGGAGGGGCAGAAAGTCAAGGCTGGGTTGTACAAACACTCCAGGCAGCAGAAGTGAACTGAGGAATCCCGTGACCTCCCCTACCAACCACGGCTTGGGAATGAACACCCACCAACGCCGGCAGGGAATGGCGCGGATCAGAGTCAACGTCCACGGCCCTTACAACACAGGTGATTTCATCCTGGGCCCCCCAACGACGATTTCAGAAGAGGCCACTTCAGGTGCTTGATCAGCCATTCTTCAGCCCAAACACCTCTTCTGGTTACTTATTTGCACCCACGCATGTACGCAAACACACGCACACATCTTGCCCCTGGTCGTGACCTAGAGTATCTGGAGGCATTTGCTTCATCTCAAATCTATTCACACTTTTATCAGCTCTGAGCAATAACTATTGGTCTGTGCTCATCTCTGTACCCTCAGCACTCAGTGGTTTGGTGAATCATATTTTATTTGAGTTAGAAGGAGCAAAACCCTCAATTTCCTCTACTTTCCATCTTAGGAATATCTAACATTCCTTTAAGCAACCCCTGTCCTCCTCTTTATGTCCCCCATAAGATTCCTTCCACAAAGCTGTAGTGATCAGGGGAGACTGCCTGATGATTTTATACAAGGGAACAGATATTTGAAAGAAGTCTCCTCCCCAGACCCTCTTTGGCACAGCGTGGCCCTCCCAAGATGGCTGTCCCTCCCAGCAAGCAACCACGCTGCCCCTCCTGTGTGTTCTCATCCTCAACAATTCCACTCTGCACCCAAACTTGCATTTCTGCTTCCATCCAAAGTAACCTGGACACAGAGGCGATGAACCATTAACTACCCTGTGAGTCTAACCCTTCACGCCAGTGGCTTATCAAAACGTTCTGACCATCCAGAGTTCTGCTCCCGGGTGACGATATCATAAATAAAATTTCATCAACTGGTAACTTTTAAGTTTTAATGTTTAAACTCAATGCCCACAAAATGTAAGGATGCTTCTGGTTACCTTTGTTGACCTTGACCTGGAGTCTCAGATCAGCTTGATTATGCCAGTCACCACTACCCTTGAATCCCTCAGAATCCTCTTTTGATGGTGTACGTTGGGTGTAGACAGTTTCCTAAAATCTCTTATTGCTATTCCTGTATTTTCTTTACGAATCAGTTATGTTTCTTTATTACTGCCTCCCTATAATCCCCACCTACTGGTATTCTCTCACGTAATCCCATCTTTAGAGGGAGGGCGAGATCGATCACTTGTTTTAAATGATGGCAAAAGTGGCGGGATGTCACTTCTGAGATCAGACTGCAAAACCTGTGACTCTCATCTTCTGGACAGTCTCTCTGCTACCGTCTCAGACTGCACACTTTGATGAAACTGCCAGTCGACAAGGCCCACGGAACAAAGAGCGGAAGGCAGCCTTCAGTCGACCGCCAGCAAGGAACTGAGGCTCGTCGCCTGCCAGCCCTCGGGGAAAGGAATCCTTCCAACAATCACAGGAATGAGTTCAGACATGGATTCTCTCACAGTGGAGCCTTCAGATGTGACCATGGACTAGGTGACCCCTGCGTGCAGCCAGCTGAGCTACTCTGAGCCAGAGGCACCTAGGGAAGCTGTGTCCACACTCCTATCCTGCAGAAACTGCCAGATAAAATATGTGTGTTGTTCTAAGCCAGTATTGGTGACTCTGAACCACTGACATGTGGAGGTTGAGTCTCATAAAATGAATCACAGCTAACTGCTCACCAGGGCTATACTAACTTACTGAAACTCTAAGGAGCCCTAAACACCTGGGGGGGTTCAGTCGGTTGAGCATCCCACATCAGCTCGGTTCATAATCTAGTTCGTGGGTTCAGGCCCCACATTGGGCTCTATGCTGACAGCTCAGAGCCTGGAGCCTGCTTCCGTGTCTCCCTCTCTCTCTCTCTCTCTGCCTCTCCTTTGTTCATGTTCTGTCTCTGTCTTTCAAAAATGAATAAACGTAAAAAGGAAAAAAAAAAAAAAGAAACCCTAAACGACCAAGATAAACAATCTCTGGATTATCTTTCTGTGGCTCCTTATACACACCCTTAGTTTTTGGATCTTATTTAAGCTGCCAGACTTTTGTAGCCATGGCGCTGTGACCATGACAGTGGCCACTGCTCCCCCTGCCAGATTGACCCAGATCTCAGGCGGCCCACCCACCCAGATCACTCCTCCACTTCCTACAAATAAGTGGAAGCCTTCATCCTTCAAGAGTTCTGCGCAACTAAGGTTTTGAGTGGCCACGTCCTGTGGGAAAACCCCACTGGGGAAATTCGTGTATTCGTCACTATCCCCATCAGCTCTAAAGCAGCCACACAAAGCTGGTCCCTAAATATTTCGGTTTCTAATCATGAGGGAGGAGGTCTGCCTGAGTTCTTCAGAAATGCCTGCCGTGGATACAGAAATGCGGCAATCAGAGGGCTCCTGCTGGGAAGGGTTTGCTACAGGTGAGGCACAGGCAACAGACCCCACCGTCAACCCCTTCGGGCCCTGCCTCAATGGCAGAGAGCAACCGTGCTGAGGCCACGCCCATGCTCCCAATGAGCAAGGCCTTGTGGGAGTGTGGAGGGCCCAGCCGTTTGGCCCAGCGCCAGGCTCTGATGGGCAGCATTTGCTCGGACACTCCTCCCTGGCCTTCCCAAAGCGTTGTTGGTCTGCACCTCAGTTTGCCTTCCATTCATTCCTGCTTCCTCTCCCTTCCTTTCCATGTGTTGATCTCTCTTTAGTATTTCCTGCCCCCAACTCTGTCTCAGCCTCCACTTCCTGCAAACCCCAGCTGCGCCGTGCCTGGGAGAGACCCTGCTGAAAACCTGGCCCACAGGGCAGTGTGTGAACGTGCCCAGCATGGCGTCTACTTCCATTTCTGTTTCCACGTGTGTGTTTCCACCCCCTACTTTCTGCCTTCCCTTTGTCATCTCCTCAACATGGTGACCTCCACTGGAGCAGGGACTCCCTTCAATGCCTTGTCCCCAAAGTGCAGTCCAAGGACCAGCAACGCCAATGCCAGTCACAGAAATACCTTCAATCTTGCTCATAGGGTGGAATCTCAGGCTCCTCCCTGGACCGACCGGGTAGGAAATGAAACACGAAGACCACGTTGAAGGTGACAAGCGCTATTCTCTTTACAGGGACCCTACCCTCCACTGCTGGCACCGGCCCCGGGCACACTGGACACGTGAAGACCTAGTCTGCTGACTGAGTTTGCCTGAGGTGTGGCGGGAGAAAGGCTGAGGAACGGAAGGGAGTCTCTGGGTTCTGACCCTATGGGTTAAGAAATGGGAATCTTTCATTTTGGAGAAAAGGCCCAGTCCGCAAAAGAGGGAGATGACAGAACCACCCAGCTGTGAGGGACCGTCCTGGAGCGGGTCTCTCCCTCAGCTGCAGCCTCCCCACCCTCACACCTAAACAGGGCATTTCTACCATCAGACAGGCCTTGTCACATTCATCTGCTCCCCCCACCCTCGCCAGGTCCAGGGCCTTGAAATGTCAGATACGTAAATAAGTGGATAAACCAAAGAAACCGGAGAGGATGCACAGCTAGAGAGGTGGTCAAACGGGCCACTTGCGTGAGGTGTGGCCACGCGGCCTCTGAGCCAAGTGGGGGAAGGGCACCTTAGGGAGCCCCCACTTAGGCACATCCTGGAGGCGGAGGTGTGCCGGAGCCTCAGGTCGGGCTGCCAAGAGGGATTTTAATGAGCCAGTTGCCCCTCATCATTCTGATAATCACCGAAATTAGAGGAGGAAATGAGGGGCTTGGCAGGGCCTCCCGCCCACCGCCTGCCTGGTCTGAATGCGTCTCTGGTGTGTATTTTGTACGGTTTTACGGCACTGCTCGTAGAAATGGTTCTCGTGTCTACAGAAAATCGGGGGTCAGTTCACACTTGCTCCTTTGCCTCACTCCCCTCCGAAGGTCATAACCCAAGTTCTGCTCTGCTCATTTGCAAACTATTTCTTGCAAGCAGAAAGTGTTAGTATGAAGTAAAATGTCATGTGTTTTGTTGTTGTTTAAACAACACTTCACTGGGATGGTCTAGGTTATGCAACAGCAATAAAACAGGAACCTCAAATGAATAAACGTCAGGTGTTTCTTTGTTCCTCACACTCATGCACAACACAGGTCAGCGGCGGGGTGGGGGGGGGGGTCTGTATTCATCCTGACTGAGGTCCTGGGCAGATGAAGATAATTTAACATGTTCTTCTCATGGTCACCAGAGGAAAGAGATGGGAACAAGACACATTGCACACGGGCTTCAAAAGTGTCATCATAGAAGTGACACGCATCTCTCATTTTATTGCTGTGTCAACTGGTCATATACTTATCATGTGGCCTGCCCACGTGCCTGGAAGGGAAAAGAACCAGAAATACTTTGCGCAGCAAGAATGATTGCCACAAGGAAGAAATCCACACAAACGCTAAGTCGCCAACCTCATTCTCAAAGGCCACCTGATGATTAGAACATGACCCCGTGAAAGTGGACAAATGCCTCTAGCATACTGTCAATCAATGGATATAGAGTCCCTACTATGTCAAGACCTGAAGTGACAAAAAGAAACAAAGTCACTCAATGATGGTAGTTATACTCAAAACAGGGAGACAGGCAAAGCAAAAAAAAAAAAAAAAAAAAAAAAGTCAAATAAATAAACCATAAAGCAAAAGTGTTACAAAACATACATACAAGGCAGGTGGTAGGCATGTGAGTGTGTGTGTGTGTGTGTGTGTGTGTGTGTGTGTGTGTGTGTCTGGTGGAGCCAGCAGGAAAACCTAGAATAGTCTGCTGCATTTTGGGGGTTTATTTTAGTTGGCTGGTTTTGGTTTTGTCTCTTTTTTGTTTTTTAAGTAGCCTCCACACCCAGCACGGAGCCCAACACAAGGCTCAAACTCACGACACTGACGTCTGGAATGGCCCAGTGCATGACTGATGCCTAAGCAGGGTGAAAAAGGCATCCGCAAGGACAGGTGACCTGCTCTGGGATGCTGGAAGCCCAGGTGGATGCAGAGAGAACTCACACAGGGGAAGCAACCCTACGCCAGGTGCGGCGTGCAGGTGAGGTGAGGAAGGTTTCCCCACTGGTGCCAGGAGGGGAGGCGTGAGATGGTGGACCCCCCAGGGAGGAAAGGACCGTATCCCTGCAGAGGAAGGGACAGTGGTAGAAGATGGAGGCCCATCACATTCAGAGGGATGGATCAGCACAGAAATTAGAAGCCTCAGAGCCTGGCTCTTCCCTTTCAGAGAAGCGATGTTCAAATGTGGAAGCTCCAGTTTCTGAATGAAACCCATGTTGTTGGGCAGCTTCAACAGATGGACAGACGGACGGATGATGGATGGATGGATTTGTGTTCGTGTGTGTGTCACACACACATTCCCTAGCTTGTCCACTGAGAATGAGTGGGAGCAGACACCAGCAGGGAACACACCTAGCTCCCTGATCTTGGCTTCTAAGTCCCCATCTCCACTGAAAGGAACCAGAGCCTTGGGCAAAGTGCCAGGGAAGAAAAAGTACAAGAGTCTGGAGCATCTTTTTGTGCAAGAGCGTCCTCAGAGATTGAGAGAAACATGTTCTAAAAGAAAAAAATCTGAAACCAAACTGAAGACGATTTGAGCATTTCAGTAAATAACGACAGCAATGGATTACGACCCGACGAATAAAGTAGGAAACCAGGAGTCTGTGCGAGTGGAGACCAACAGACACGTCAGTGATAAACGGGATGTTCACATGGTCTCAAAGCTCTTCCCCATCAAATCCCTCTTACTTCCAACGGGGAAAAGAGCAACTAGGTCTGGCAGACGCCACCATACTGTGACAATCAGAAGAAACATCATCGATGATGAGACAGTACTAAACTGTGCGACGCAGGGCAGCGATGCTTCTGGAATAACCCTGGTGAAGATGCGCGACCTGAATCCAGTCGTGAGGAGGCGTCGGACAAACCCAAAGTGAGGGATGCGCGACAGTATAAAGTACTGGCTTGTTGACCTCAAAAGTGGACAGGCTGCAAAGAGTCCGTCAGACTGAAGAGACACCCAAGACTAACAGCGTCTGAAAGGACCTGGTGACAGAAGGCAACGTAGGATTCTGACCTGGAACCTCTTGCTAGAGAGGACACTATGGGGACCACTGGTGACACCTGGACAGAATCTGAGGATGACAGTAATGCATCGGTATTAATTTCCTGATTTTCACGGTTGCCTAATAGCCACATAGAAGAATTTCCTTAATTGTTAGAAATACATGCTAAAGAATTTGGGGGTAAGGGGACACAGCCTAAACTCAGGGGTAAAAAAAGAATTCAGCAGTGTAGGTGCCACTTTAAAATTTTTTTATTGCTTCAGCAGAACAAAAACAAAATTCCAGCTGGTGCTAAAAGGAAAAGATATTGATATATATATTAAAGAACAAGA